>CM021102.1:725052490-725120511 GCA_007115665.2 Sequoiadendron giganteum
TCTACCACTCCCTCCCTCTTTCTCTCTTTTAAGTCTCTCCATCCCACCCCCTCTCCCTCTCTCAGGGTCTCTCTCTCACTCACTCAATCCATCTATCTCTCTCCCATCTCCCTTAAACCATATACCCACAAAACAATACCCTAAACCATCAACCCTATAGGTCCTCAACCCTATACCTTCAATTATCAACTATCTACTCTATACATTGGATCCTCAACCCTCATCTATCTTTGTTCCTCCCTCCTCTTCTCTCGTTATCTCTATCTCACTTCTCCCTCCATATATACCTCCATACATCCCACCTTATCTTCCCTAATACCTCAACCCTATACCATCAACCCTTAAAACCTTAAACACTCAACCCTATACCCTAAACCCTCAACCCTCAACCCTTAAATCGTAAACCCTTAAACCCTCTACCCTCTACCCTCTACCCAATAACCTCAACACTAATCCCTCAACACTTAAAGCCTTAAACCCAATTAAACTCTCTACCCTAATCCCTTTATTAGGTATGTCACTCACTCACTCCCTCTATCTCTCTCCCATTCCCTCTCTGACTCCATCTCTCTCACTCTCTCCCACTCTGTCCTTCTCCCTCTCTCTCTCCCTCTCTCAGATATCTCCCTCCCACTCTCTCTCTCTCCCTCTATCTCATGTATCTCCCCCCACCCCCTCCATCTCTCTCAAATCCCCCTATCTTGAGTACTCCCTCTCCCTCCCACCCCCTCTCTATCTCTCAAGTCTCTCTCTCTCTCTCACTCCTTGTATCTCTCCCATCCCTCTATCTCTCTCTCTCTCTCCTACTCTCTTAGGTATCTCCTTCCCACCCCCTCTCTCCCACTTTGTCTCCCTCTCCTTTTCTCTCGGGTGTCTCCCTCCCAACCCCTCTCCCTCCCTCTCTCTCACCCTCTCTCTGTCTCTATGGATTAGGGTTTAAGGGTTAAGGGTTGAGGGTTGAGGGATTAAGCGTTACTTATCTCACAATCCCTCTTTGTCAAACCCCACTTACCTCCCACCCTACTTTCTTAGGTCTCTCCTTCCCACCCCGTCTCTCCCACTTTGACTCCCTCTCCTTCTCTCAGGTGTCTCCCTCCCAACCTCTCTCTTAGGTTTCTCCCTCCCACACCCTCTCCCTCCCCCCCTCTCTCTCTCCCACTCTCTCTCTCTCTCCCTCTCTCAGAAGTCTCTCCTTTTCAGAGGAACATATTTGGCGCTCGCCAAATGGTTTTTACCTTGAAACGGTTAAAATAAGGGTTGACCCCATGATTCAGGCCCACATTCTCCTGTGTTTGTCTGGTTCAACACTTTATCCGAGTCATAAATGCCTTTTTTTTTGTAGTTGACTTCATATTGTACCAATCTATGCTTGATCCATCACCTTTTTACCACCAATCTACATGGTAGACAACGTAGAAGAAGGTATTTTGAAGTTTCTACATCATTTTACATTATCTAAGGTAATATATTCATTTTGGTAAATTGAAATGTTTGTATTTAGTATATTTGTTTGTTTTTGACAATATAAACTAAATTTCCTTAATGATTTTATTAATCATAACAATTGGACTTAGAATTCAACATTGAATTAGATGGGATTTGCATAAAAAAGTTCAATTTTTATGAGTTTGAAGAACAAAAAAAATAAAAAACATGACATTTACTTAACATAAATTTACTTATGAATTCTATTTGCATTGCTTATAGTAGTCCATTTCCAGCATGGCTAGTGGAATTCACTGTATTTCATTCTTTTTTCAACTAATTTGGAAAACTTTTATTTTCATCTAATTTGGAAAACCTCATTGCCAAAGAAATAGTGAATAATGATAAGATATAGCATCACAAACCCTTCTTTGAATCCATATTCTTCATGACTTTGTTGACAATCAAAAATTTGGTTTTGAGAAAAATAAACACAAGAGTCTCTAGTTTTCATTTAGGTGGTAGAAATTTATACCCTAGGTTTGTGATTCTCATTGATTTGATGTATTGAATGGTTTCCACCCCTCTCTGCATCAATTTTTTTGTAAAATGCATTACTTAATTTTGTTCTATGTGTGTTTGTGCACATGTAGCATTCAAGGTCATGCCGAGGAAACGTATGAAGCCTCTAACACCAGAATAACGTGCAGTTAAAAATGCAAGGAGAAGAGAATCAAAAAATGTAGCTTGTGAAGCAAAGGAATCAACCACAAATTCCTGTGCAATCTAAGAGAGATGTCAAATTGGCAAAACAAAGGGCACAAATGAGGAAAGTTCATGGAAGGACAAGAATGGATACAGAAGCTGGGGGCACATCATCAACCATAGGTGAAGCTCAATGCACATCTCCAATTGAAGAAACATTGACAACAACATGTGGTTTTCCAGGTACATCGGAAATCACATCTCCAATTGAAGACACACCATCAAAAACATTGTGTTTTGAAAGTACATCAGCAAACACATCTCTATTTGAAGGAACTCCACAAACGACATCTCAAGTTGGAGGTACAACATTGTTTACATGCCAATCTCAAGGTATGTCATCAATTGCACCTCCAATTGAAGGTACACGATCTATCCCTGATGTTGTTGACCTTCCCAATATTGACACAAATTTACATTTGAGAACTCCTCCTACAGTTTTGCATAGAAAACCTACATTTTTTATTGATATTGATTCCAATGTTTTGAAATGGATGCCTAATAAGATTCCAAAATGTACATGTCAAAGATATGCAAAAAGGATATGGAGTTTGTTTTTTGCGAAGCTAAGTGAGGGTGGAAGATGCCAACTATTTGTTGAAATGATGAGGCAACTCAAATTGAGGCCCACCATGAAGGATCTTGGGCTAAGAGTTTTGAATGACTCAAGTGAAAATTCCATTGTAAATAGCTTGATGAGTGCATACGAGAGCGTGGGTTCCACCTCACGCACGAAGGATAGTTGTGCCACATGACGTGTGATGACAACAACACTGTTAAGCAGTCAAACAAGGAACAAGGTGAACCTTACAAAGGCAAGTAAGTGTTTGAAAATAAGTAGATAATCTCTAATGAGAGCCAAAGGAAGGCGTGAAAGAGTGGAGGATCCAAATAGCAATGAGTTATGGGCATTTTCGGGTAGAGTGCCACAGAAAGACACAAGAATTGCTCAAGGCTTGAGATCTTTAATTGTGAATTATTGGAAGGATAACACAAGGAGCTCTCCTAATCAAAGAGATGTTGTAAGAAAGAGAATTGGTAGTATAAACCGTGAGCCACATCCAATGCATTATTTGGATACCACTCAAACCCAATTTTTTGCTGATTTTGTACAAAATTTTCCTGAAATTAAAATATGTCAAAGGTATTTTGAAATGCTAAAGCCTTTTTATGTCAAAATAAATCACACATGCACTACTTGTTGTTGTAGGGTTCATATTGAGTTTTCTAACCATTATGATGTTTATCGACGTATATGTGTAGATATGCATACTGACAATGTTTTGTAGGAATGTAACATAATGCGTCCACCTAAATCGTCAAGGAAATTTTTGTCTTCCATTTTATGTGAAAGAGAGGATGGTCAAATTTTTTACAAAAAATCATGTTTGGATGGCACATGTGATCATTGTGGTGGCATGCAACATTTTCCAATTTTCCAACACATGGCTAGTACACACACAATTGGAGACAAAATTGTGGAATTTGGAAAATATACGGCAGTGGCATACAGTCTAAAAGATGGGAAAGAAGCAAAGAAGTGTGAATTGGTCAGTGATAAGATTCCAGTGTATCAGTTTATGGGAATTTTTCATGATCGGGTGGTTTATGATTATGCAACGCATACACATAGAGGACAATGGTTGGACTCACAGTTCAAGTTATGCAAGGACACATTTCCACTTCATCATATCATTTTAGTTGTTGACTTCGCTGAGAACTACACACTACAACCACAGAACGAGGTGCAATCATAGTACTACAACTCCGTGCAGGTTGCTATATTTGTACATATAGCATTCATTCATGCAAATGATAGTATAGAGGAAAATAGGAAAGTATTGAGGGAGTATCACTTTTACATCATTGATGATCGCACACATTCTATAGAGTTTTTTCAAGGTTGCTTTCATATGTTCTATGCCGATCTAGCTAGCAGGGGCATATCATTTAGTCAACATATCATATGGTCAGATAATTGTACATCACAATTCAAGAACACCAGAATGTTTTACTAGTTGAGCAGGATGCATAGGATTAGTGGTGTTCAACATATGTGGAACTTCTCAGAGGCCGTGCATGGAAAGGGGGAGCATGATGGAGTAGGTGCATGTATCAAAAGAGCCCTAGCACGAGAAGAGTTAAAGTACACAAACAATGTAAAGTTGATAGATGCAAGATCAATTGTCCAGTGGTGCAATGGTTCAATGGGTCCAGCTAGTGAAGGTAATTCTTTAGTTCGTAGATTTTTTCATTTAGTAGATGATACTAACATTGAAAAATATGAGGATTGTTGTACACTAATAGGATCGAGCGAGCTACACTCTTTTAGAAGCTCCAATGCAGGTACATAGACTATCCATACAAGGAAGGTGGCATGCTTTTGTTATGCATGTACACTTCAATCATGGAATGATTACGAGTCAACAGAGTGCGTTGATGAATGGTCTGTAAGAAGTCTAACCCCACTTGACACTTATCAGCTCCCGATGGCTCTACAAATCACGGAATGCAATCATCCATTGACTTTGATCATGTATTGGACCTACTAGAACCAGGTAATATATCTTACTTACAATTTTTATTATGTTGCTCAGTAAATAAATCTAACAAGATGAGCATATCAATGCAGGGCATGTTTATGCGGTGATTGTAGATGAAGACAATGAAGAGGGTACAAATTATTACCTGTGTCATTGTATCGAGGCCAAAAATAAATTGGAGTCCCCAGTTATAGATAGAGAAAACATAGAATATCCTACAGGTTCGGTGGTTGTTACTGGAACATGGCTTCGAAGGTATCTAGTTAAGAATGTTGCAGTTTGGCTGTTTGAGGACTTCGACACGCATCGGAAAATTCTTCAATATTTGAACTTTGTCGTCGCCACCAACATTATTTGATCAAATATAAGGGTAGACCTACGAACAAGAACTTGTGGAAAGTGAGTGAGTCTGACCACGAGGCAATACTCGACAAAATAAAGACTAGAGCAGACCCAGATGGTTCCCTGGATTGATTTATAAGTATGCACATTGAATTTGTAAAGCCATGTTATTGATCACTCTTTTGGACCAACACCTTGCAATAAGGCTTTTTCACAATTATTGTTTGATGCCATATGCATTTATGACTGTCATTGATCATTTTTTGATTATGACCGTAGGTAATACTGAAGTTTGTCAAAGTATATAAGAAAAGAACAACATCGGTTGCTGGTGCAAGTGTTCAGTGGTATCAGAAACATTGGTTACTGGTGCATTTTCTGGTTGTCAATCTTCTCTTTCTTTTCCATCTCCTAGATTTATCAGATTCTTATATGCTACACATTTTATGTTAAGCCTCTTAGTGATATATTTGAAATTTATATGTAGGGTCATCGAGAGATGATAAATTAGCGAAGGGGCACTTCACCATTGTAGGACCTTCAATCGACCTCCTTATCTAGCATGCTTGAAGGTGATAGTAGGTCTTGTCAGCTGTATGGCTGACATTATTTAGTTATTGGTCTTTTAATGATTTTTATGTGAGTCTATGTCTAAGATTGAGAGGCTTTTGCAGGTTTTTTGTGGACCAAATTCCTATGATACTACACAACCACAGAGAGGCTACTACCCATGTGTTTCATAGGGAGCAGGGGATGTACATGTTTTGAACCATTTTGGAATGCAAATAGTTGGGCCAGCTAAGGTGGAATGGAAAAATGAAACTAGGCAGCAACTCCTTTTGTCCTTTTCTCAAGTACAATATATTTCATGATTTGAGTTGGAAATGGGAGGATTATTTCCCTGCATGTATTGCTACAAGTATTGTCAAATGGGAAGATTTTCAAGATGATCTTCCATCACTATTGTAATATTTGTCATTGACTTACTGTATTTTTTGATATATTAAAATCATGAGAAATTAATACATGCAAATATGTATATTCCTTAATATATGCCTCAATTAAATGTGTATATTACATTTAAAACTAGTTGTAATGCTTCATGGTTTACATTTAAAGAGTTAATTGAAGACTCCACATTCATAAGGACCTATTTTTGCATACACAACCATAACTCTTGGAGTCTTGAGATACTGGCTGACATAGACTTGATAGTCATAGGACATTGATTGCGGTGAGTGAATTTGATTTTCAAGCACTTTATAATCATACACTCACTGTACTTAACAACTGATCACTACTCATTTCTAATCCGTCCTTTT
Organism: Sequoiadendron giganteum; assembly: GCA_007115665.2. Lineage (NCBI taxonomy): Eukaryota > Viridiplantae > Streptophyta > Pinopsida > Cupressales > Cupressaceae > Sequoiadendron > Sequoiadendron giganteum. Next base: position 725,058,888 of record CM021102.1, read on the forward strand.
CATTTGCACATTGACATGTACAGTGACCCTTCACAGTTCCCTTGTGTTCATACATTCATGATGCTTGTTTTAATGAATAACCTTCATTTAAATCTATTATCCTTTGATGAAATGATGACTGTCTTCATACCTAAACACGCGGAATCGCTCTGAGCTACGTTCAACCGGATCGATCCCTTAAGGGTCCAAAGTGCAAAATGGTTGTGAACTTCAACATGCTATTACTCAGACACCGTGATGCTTAGAAATTTCTCGTCTGATCCTATGGGATCATGTTGGGCCCCTCTACAATAATCTTTCTCGATTTTTTGTATCTCAGAGGCTTTTTCCTGTGCTGGCGAATTTTCACTCGGGGAAAAAGTTGTCAAATGCAAGTAGTTGAAAGTTGCAAAGTGGTCCAACTTTTGTTCTGCAGCTTGTGTGACCAAATAGATTGTTCCAACGCATTCAAGTGGGTACATTTACACTAGGCACGGTCCTCTTTCACACCCGAACACGCAGAATCACTCTGAGTTACGTTCAACCAGATCGATCCCTTAAGGGTCCAAAGTGCAAAATGGTTGTGAAATTCAGCATGCTATTACTCAGATATCGTGATGCTTGGAAACTTATCAACTGATCCTACAAGATCACGTTGGGCCCATCTACAATAACCTCTCTCAGTTTTCGCTACCTCGGAGGCATTTTCCTATGCTGGCGAATTTTCACCTGGGGAAAAAGTTTTCAAATGCAAGTAGTTGAAAGTTGCAAAGTGGTGCAACTTTCATTCTGCAGCTCATGTGACCAAACGAATTGTTCCAACGCATCCGGGTGGGTACGTTTACGCTAGGCATAGTCCACTTTTTCACCCAAACATGTAGAATTCCTCTGAGCTACGTTCAACTGGATCGATCCCTTAAGGGCCCAAAGTGCAAAATGGCTGTGAACTTCAACATGCTATTACTCAGACACCATGATGCTTAGAAACTTCTTGTCTGATTCTATGGGATCATGTTGGGCCCCTCTACAATAATCTTGCTCGATTTTTTGTATCTCAGAGGCTTTTTCCTATGGTGGCGAATTTTCACTTGAGGAAAAAGTTGTCAAATGCAAGTAGTTGAAAGTTGCAAAGTGGTGTAACTTTCGTTCCGCAGTTCGTGTTGCCAAAAAAAATGTTCCAACGCGTCCAGGTGGGTACGTTCACACTCGACATGGTCCTCTTTTGCACCTAAACACGTGGAATCACTCTGAGCTACGTTCAATCGGATCGATCCCTTAAGGGTCCAAAGTGCAAAATGGCTGCAAAATTCAGCATGCTATTACTCAGACACCATCACGCTTAGAAACTTCTCATCTAATCCTAGAGGATCAAATTGGGCCCATCTATAATAACCTCTCTCAGTTTTCGCTATCTCGAAGGCATTTTTCTTGTGCTGGCAAATTTTCACTCGGGGAAAAAGTTGTCAAATGCAAGTAGTTGAAAGTTGCAAAGTGGTGCAACTTTCGTTCTGCAGCTCGTGTGACCAAATAGACTATTCCAACACATCTAGGTGGGTACATTTACGCTAGGCACGGTCCTCTTTCGCATCCAAACACACAGAATCGCTCTGAGCTACGTTCAACTGGATTGATCCCTTAAGGGTCCAAAGTGCAAAATGGTTGCGAACTTCAGCATGTTATTACTTAGACACCGTGATGCTTATAAACTTATCATCTGATCCTATGGGATCATGTTGGGCCCCTCTACAATAATATTGCTCGGTTTTTGCTATCTCGGAGGCTTTTTCCTATGGTGGCAAATTTTCACTCGAGGAAAAAGTTGTCAAATGCAAGTAGTTGAAAGTTGCAAAGTGGTGCAACTTTCATTTTGCAGCTCGTGTGACCAAACAAACTATTCCAACACATCCGAGTGGGTACATTTATGCTAGGTATGGTTCTCTTTCGCACCTAAACACGTAGAATCGCTCCGAGCTACATTCAACCAAATTGATCCCTTAAGGGTCCAAAGTGCAAAATGGCTGCGGAATTCAGCATGCTATTACTCGGACACTGTGATGCTTAGAAACTTCTCGTCTGATCCTACAAGATCATGTTGGGCCCATATACAATAACCTCTCTTGGTTTTCACTATCTCAAAGGCATTTTCCTGTGCTGGCGAATTTTCACTCAGGGAAAACTTGTCAAATGCAAGTAGTTGAAAGTTGCAAAGTGGTGCAACTTTTGTTTTGCAGTTCGTGTGACCAAACAGAATGTTCCAACACATCCAAATAGGTATGTTTATGCTAGGAATGGTCCTCTTTTGCACCTAAACACGCGGAATCACTCTGAGCTACGTTCAACTGGATCGATCCCTTAAGGGTCCAAAGTGCAAAATGGCTGTGAACTTTAGCATGCTATTACTCAAACATCGTGATGCTTAGAAACTTCTTGTCTAATCCTATGAGATCATGTTGGGCCCCTCTACAATAACCATGCTCGATTTTTTCTATCTCAGAGGCTTTTTCCTATGGTGGCGAATTTTCACTCGAGAAAAAAGTTGTCAAATGCAAGTAGTTGAGGCATATTATCAAACAATTCACTGCCTTGTCTATGGCTTGTCATGGCATTCCATCACCATGAGACCACTTTTCTTTGAGGCATTTTTTCAAAAAGTTCAATGGCTTGTCTATCCTATTCCTTACTATTATGCTTTCATAGATTTTTTCCAAGCATCCATAGCTTGTTCGAAAGCATCTGTTTTAGGATTTTAGCCATAGCAAGAAGGCAATGAACTATTTGATAAAATGCTTTGGTAGACATAAATGAAAAATGTCATAGCATAGACAAGGGAATGAACTATTTGAAAAAATGCCTCAAAGAAATGTGGTCTCATGGAATTCCATGACAAGCTAAAGCAATTGGGAGCTACTCCTAGTTATTAGTTATGCAATGTGAAGTAATTGCATAACTGCTTAGGTTGACTTTGTAAAAAGCTATATTGTAATTGAAATTTTGTCATCTATCAACATCTAGTTATTCGTTATGCAATGTGAAGTGATGCTTTGAGTTTGAAAGATGTGCAATGCATGAATAAAAACTACAAAAATCTATTTTCTACATTTCATTAGTTAAACTCTTTATTTTATTTGCTCTATATATCTCTATGCTATGGAAATGCCTTTCGATTTCAAAAAAGATAGTTTTTATCTCTTGTTATACAATTTTTTACCTTTTTTTTTTTATCTCTTGTTATAAAAAGAAGCAAATATATAATGTTAAAGAAGAGTGAAAGCACAACTAAATTTATCATTTCAAAGCAATTTTTTTGATGCATTTTTTCAAACAGTTCACTGCCTTCTCTATGCTATTGCTTACTATTATGCTTTTGATATATTTTTCAAAGCATCCATAGCTTGTTCAAAATCACTTGTTTTAGGCTTTTAGCCATAGCAACAAGGCAGTGAACTATTTGAGATGATGCTTTGGTAGACATGTTTGAAAAATGTGGTAACATAGACAAGGCAAGGAACTATTTGAAAAAATATCTCAAAGAAATTTGGTCTCATAGAATGCCATGATAAGAAAATACAATTAGCAGCTGCTCCTAGTTATTAGTTATGCAATGTGAAAAAATTGCATAACTGCTTAAGTTGACTTTGTTTAAACTATATTGTAATGAAATTTTCGGCATCTATCAGCATCTACTTATTAGTTATGCAAAGTGAAGTAATGCTTTGACTTTGAAAGATGTGCAATGCAATGTAATCAATGACATGAATATAAACTACAAAAATCCATTTTTTACAATTCATTAGTTTAAATATTTATTGTATTTGCTCTCTATATTTCTATATGCTATGTAAATTTCTTGCAATTGTATTTAAAAGGCTTAATAGGTCAGTTAGGTGGTATTTGCAAAATCAAGTTGTGAATGAATGGTAATTAAGAGAAAAATTGGAAAATTGCCATCTTAGAAGTCTAACAAAGGGTGGTTATGGTGGTTGATCGGCTCAAGGGGTATTTGGAAGGTGGTATCAAGATATATTGTTGTAATACCTTGAGTTGAGGGTTGATTTTGTTCAGTTTCTAATAAGAAAATATACTTGAAAACGCTGATCACTGGTTTTCTTGAATTTTCTTTGCCTTGCATAGCCCCATACAATTCTATCATGACTTGAGGCTTTGGATACTTGATTGCATATGTGTTTAATCTCTTTGCATCTATTCTGAAGGTTTAAATCCACCATTGGTGTGTGTGGGATCAACAAACTTGGTTACTGCTCTGTTTTTTGTGTTAGGGGTTTTGAGGGCAACGCCATGACACATTAGCCAATCCACCTACTGTTCTGACCCTGTTGCTTGGTGGATTGGCCTGTACCATGATTAGTTTGGTGTATGAATAATTTGGATGCCAAGAGAATGAATAAACTCAGTGGGGTGTGAAGTTCTAATGCTGTTCAAGGGTGTTTCCATCATGAAAGTAAGGAACTCAAGTACTGAATCTGAGAAATACTAAAAGGAATGGGATTGTGAGTGTCTTTTAAGTTAGGGCAGAGGTATTTTGGGGTGTTTGGACCTTTGGAAGGATTGAGGGAGGTCTGGAGTTATGAGTTTCTTGAAAACCCTTATTTTTGTGAAGGTTTAGGATGGTTTGTGAGTAGAGGAATAGAACAAGCTCTTGGGGCTCTTAAAATGGGAGAATCCTAAGTTTGGTGAGCATCCCTAAGATTGTTTCAAGTTTCCTTGGTTTGGAGGTGAGTTTGTGAGGGGGTTCCTTTGGAAATTAGGCCTAATTGTGAAGTCTAGAGCGAGGGAGGTGTATTGAAAGCTCATGTTGGTCCAAAAGAGTTACTATTGGTTTTGGCTTATGCTGTGTAACCCTAAAAAGGGTATCTTAATCCACCTTTAAATGGTTAGGTGTTTTGGAAAGGTTGGGAGAAATTAGGCTTGGACCGGGTTTTGAGTTTGGCGCAGGAGCACCTACACCACATCATCAATTTTTTTTTATTTGAATACATCAATAGGGAAATGTTAGTTTCTTTAGGTTTATTTTGTCTAATAATATTTGAGAGATCAAGCATAATGAAAATAAAGGGTGTTTTGTGTCTTAGAAGTCAATTAGAAATCATATAAGTTGTAAAATGCTGACAAAGCAACTTTAACACAAACAAATGTAATTAAGGGACCAACTAATCCCAAGGTTGGTTATGGGCATTGGGGAGAAGATGGTTGTTGGAAAATTATTTAAAAATCCTTACCAAGGCTCGAATGAGAGAGTGGAAGAAGTTTTGTAACAATTTTACACAATAAACACCACAGTTTGAGCAATTTTCTAGAAAAATATTGTTTTATTGATCTTTTTGAGTGTTGTACAAGCACATACAGGTTCTTCATGGTCTACAAATTTTAGAGGATGTGTCTATATGTTTTCTAATTCATTTATTTTTTATTTGGTGTCTTAACGCTTTGTTTGTAGAGAGAACCAACACAAACAATGACTATCCCAGTGTTGTTGAATCAAGGGTTTGAAAACATGTTATAATAAGTGTGTCAACTCATTTTGGAATAAGGATTCATAATTATGTGGTGTCTTTTGTGATTGTTCTAAGACTGAACAAGGGTTTTCCAACATGGAAGTGAGGAACCAAAGAGAGGTTTTTAAGAATTAATGCCTGTAAGGGTTATGTGGGGGTTTGATGAGTCTGTGCAGAATTATTTTGAGGTGTTTGGGGCTTTGAAAGTGTTGCGAGAGGTTTGGAGTTGTATGTTTCTTTAAAACCCTTGATTTTGTGAAGGTTTAGGAGGGTTTCTTGGGTTTTGTGAGTTAGAGGCTCTGTAGACACAAAATAATGACAAAATTTGAGGTTTGGCACCATGACCTAAGACTTTCCAAGGCATTTGGATAGATACCTAAAGTTGGAAGGGTGGTCCCTTTGGAAAAAAAGGGCTAATTGTGAAGCCAAAATTGAAGTAGGTGTGCTGAAAGTCTATGTTGGTCCAAAAGAGAGACCACTAATTCTTTGGTATGTTGTGTAGCCCTGAAAAGGGTATCTCAATCCATCTTGTAATTGTATAGTGTTTTGGAAAGGTTGGGAGAAATCTGGCTAAAACTAAGTTTTGAGTACTACAAGAATAACCAGTCACAAATGTGAGTTTTGGAAACCTTGATGAATCTGACTTAGGGATTGTTGTCAATTGATTCAATTGTCATTGTATGAATGTTGATGGTTTTTGTAGGGCCTTGGTGGAGTCTTGTTGTTCATTTGCAAGGTTGAGGAGTTGAGACCCTTGAGGGTGGGTTGATGCCTATTAGGCTAAATCATTATGAAGAAGAGTTTTTGATTGAGAATTGACATTTCCATTGTTGTGATTCTTCTCCACCTTGGCTCTACATCAGAGTGCTACAAGGGTGGATTGTTGGGTAAGGTGTAGAATGAAGATTCTGGTTTGATGGGGCTTTGAGGTTGTGTAGATTGCTCAAAATAGGTTGTATTAATCTTGTTAGGAGCCCCTTGAAGGCAAGTTGTCAGACTGATTGGGTTTCAGCCTCCTTGCCTCTGCATCAGTGAGGCACAAGTAATTGAAGCATTCCAAAGGATACAAACCACCACGAATGGAGCTTATTTATACAATACACTTTAGATGGAGCTTATTGAGCATTCAACAGTAATTAATTAAGCATTAGATGTAAACAAAATCAACCCTACAACATTCAAGCATACAACTTACACGATACGCATGATAACATCATTCAAGAATGGCAGTAGAAAAATAAGAGTTTCTTTAATCAAATATCCGAAAGGCTATACAATGATATATATTGATAAAAGTATATAAATATATCCAAAAAAACCATATAGGTTTAGTACAAAGGAGCCATTTGGACATAAAATATCACGCATATATATCAATAGTACAAAACATATGTTCCAAAATGCCACATAGGAGTTCAACAAACAACACTAATACATAGTCATTTCCCTCTAGGGGAAGGAAATAGATCCCGTGTTGCCTTCGAAATTCGGTTAGATGGAGTGACTGTTGCTTGTCTTGTCTTTCGAACACACCCGCTACTCCTCCTCTCTTCACTCTAGACATTCAACTGATACAATTAAAATTAAAGATGTTAAAACATAGAAATTGAATTATGGAATGGCATATAACAAAATATAATCACTTACCGCATACATATAGTCATCATGCACATTTAAAGCATCACCATGTCCACGATCTGGAGTGACAACCACCTGTAACAACCATGAAGATAGAAATTAAACTACATAAAATTATCATGAAAATTTTCTATAATAGACCATACAAGAGCAAACATAATGTCAAATCAACTAATCTATTCCATACCTCTCTCAATGCATCAGAACTGGTTATTGCTGCAACAACTCCATGGTCCATCGTGCCACCAACATCACCAGGGCTATCTCTTGTCAATAGCTGCAAATGAAACAATATCTCAGGTATCATGTTGATATAGGAGAACATAATGTGACACGACCAAGGAATACTTGAATGCAATGTTTTTGTTTCTCATCAATTTTTTAGATTTGTATATACACAAAATTATGAAAACTAGCTAACATAGATTTACAACCCTATTAATGAATAAAGGCTACCTGAGTGTACATTGTTTGAGGATATGAATCGCGAGGTGTGGAGGAAGAAGGTGCACCAAGAAATTGTTTGACATTCGAAGCATGTTATGAGACAAACATTCAATTGTTCAAATGCAATAATAATATCTTTAATACTAGTTGCATACCTGTGGACTCATCGTCGAGAATGTATAAGGGTTTGTAGGAATAAAGCATCCCTCATGAACAGTGAGACCCTAGAATTTCATCATATCAAAATTCTACTAATTTAGTTATTCTTAAATTTCAAAATATATTTTAATAAACAATATTAAAATAAATTGCTAAATTTTACTTGAGTGTCAATGCCGAATGTATCATTCAGAATATCATCTATGAAAGCCATTGCCTCTGCAACTGATGTAGGTTGTGTAGTTGCATCACGAGCACCTTGATAATCGTACGTGCAAAAAACACCACAAGCGCCACAATGGTGGGGTGGAGCTCAGGGCCTACACGTCTTCTCCACACCAAGCTCTACTAGAGGACTTGCACACTGTAAAATGGTCTGGGTGAGTGAGCCAATCGACTTCATCATGTCCACCTCTACACTATCCTTAACAATGGAAGGAACAACGACATGCTCCACCGTGGGTCTGCCCAAGGCTCTCGGTGCCAACTGTGGATTACGTCGTGCAACAGGTCTATCGTGTGTGGAGCCCCCACCTCTACCCTGAAAGTCTAAGATGTCAAAATAGTTTGGCATTTTATTGAGGACAAACTCACAATAGAGTTTCCTCAAAAATTATTGCAGCACCTCATGGTTATTGCATGGAGGTTGGTCAAATACCATCCACCACCGCTCCCAAAATTTGTTTCTAATTAAATCATGGTGGCACCAATGGATGGGGAACCTCCTGCATGCATGGGACAAAGGTTCATTGGTTTTTGGGTCTTTAAATAGGGCACACAACTCAGCTTTGGTAATTTTTAGTTTTTTGACATTTGCATATGACAAACCATTAGCATAAAATTGCTTCATATCATCTCTCTTAGTTGACCAAAAATTCATTTGCTTGCTCATTTCTTCTACATGAGTTAAAATTGACTTCAATGATTCAACAATCCCTCTCCTATAAGGGTGGGTTTTGGCATGCTCGATTAATCTTGCAATTAATTGTTGAATGTCTCTTTTATTATTTTCAATTTGATTTTGAATATTTTCTTGTGTTCCTTGAGGATGCCTATGAATTCATGGAGGGGTTTCGGGTTGTTCTTGTATAGGAGGCTCTTGATGAGGGGGTGATTGTGAATTCTCAATGCTTTGAGGTGGAGATTCATTCCCAGAGAATTAGAACAAAGTTTTATTATAAAAATCTATTTAAAGTTGCATTCCAAATCAAATTCGAAATAAATAGAATAAAAATACACACCTCTTTTCAATCTTCGACCTCTCCGACATGTTGGCGGCATTCTCGTGGAAAATAACAAGCTAAGGATGCAAAGAATGGAGCAGATTTGGCGAGCGCGAGTAGCAGACCTGAAATCTTCCTTCTCAAGCTGCGGGTTGAAGACAAAATGAGGGTTCCAAACTTGACTTTTGCATTTTATGTCTAGAAAGACATTTGGCATGTGCCAAATGGCTTTCTAGTCATTTGGCATACACCAAATTTAGCGTGCGCCAAAGGCCTTATTTCAAGGTTTTTTTGATCATTTTTTCAATTTGGCACCTAAATTGTGTCACAGATTGGTGCACTTACCCATATATTGATATATATATACATATATATGTATATATTCTAACTCGAATATAGTTTTCAATACATTACTTCAACTTATATTGCGCAAGCCTATATATATACATATACTAGCTTATCTATCTTAATATATTAAGATATATATATTATACGCCGAGAGATATCATTTTTGAAGCATTTTTTTTTTTTTGAATTTAAAAAATATGCCTCGAAAATGATATCTCTCGGCATAAAATATATATATCTTAATAGATTAAGATAGATAAGCTAGTAGCAGTCATGACGTGTGTAACACATTGAATAAATTAATATATTTAGGGTTATGATTAGAGTTAGCATTTAGGATTAGGTTTATATCATGGTTAGAGTTAGCATTAGGGTTAGGATTCGGTTTAAATTTATTATTATGATTAGGGTTAGGGTTTAGTGTTAATATTGGGTTTATGGTCATAGTTAGTGTGAGAATTATGCTAGGGTTAGGGGTAGAATTATGGTTAGGGTTAGGGTTTGGATTACAATTATAAAAAATAGTTACTGTGGGGATGTTTATATCAAGTTTCTAAAACACCTCATTTTGTCAGCTTATTTGTTAGAATAAAGCAAATAATTTCTTATAAATTAGAAATTAGTAGGGCTTTTTACTGTTTGCATGTGTTTTCTCTCTATATCTATTATTAGCTAATATTCTTTTCAAATAGTCTAAGACCTCTATAAATCAGAGGCATCTATAATCAATTCAAAATCAGAAAAATAAAGCTATAGTTTTCTAGCATATGGTTGAGTTTTTGTGTGTCTCTAGTTTTTCCTTCTAAAAGACCTCAATCCTCTACTTCAAAGTCTTCATCTATGCACTACTCTTCATTCTCCATTTCAACTTCTCTCATCACTATGTACGCCCATTGCCTAGTTATCAATGGAGTATGTAGTGATGAGAGGTTTCAAAATAGAGGATATCAAAGAGCAATTACACATGTTGATACAAAGCTTTTCAATGACAATGAAAGAAGATGGAGGAGGTAAGTGAATTGAAGATGGAGGAGATAAGTCAGTTGATAACTATTGATATATTGTATGTTTTTTAAATGAGTTTTGTAGTGTAAAGTAGATATGTAGACTGCACGAAAATTCACTATGTGTCATAGCTTTGAAGGGATTCTGATTTACATAAATTCTAATTCATGTGGGAATATATTTTGAGTGAGTTTAAATTTAGGTGGGTCATGTTTAAGTCAGGGGTCAGCCTGATATTTTGTTTCCTTTTCCTTGAATTTCCAATTTATTGTTGTAAAGAGCTCTTTAAAACAACATCGACAAATACTTTAAATAAAATCAATTATATTCAAAATATAGTCATCATCTCATTTATTTAGATATAAAAGAAACTAGTCGATTACAAAACCATGACATAAAGTCGATAAGATAAATTCATATTCAATTCCAGTCTAAATAAATGCATGTGTCATATTACACAATTTAGAATTCTATATACAGTAGATGATAATAATGTCAGTTACAAATCGAGACTTAGGCATTCAGTCGCCTTAAGCTCTTCATTACATGATAAAGAATATATAAAGCATAAAAGAAGATGTCATCCGTTGATCTTCCATCCAAAAGCAAATCTTCAACAAAGAAGATGAGAACAAGGATCAGGCGCTTTTTCCGCCCAACCTCGAAGCTTACGCTTCCTCAAAATTCCTTACTCAATCAAGAAATACCTGACCCTGCACGAATCGCTTAGCAAGAAGTAGTCTACGAGCAAGATGGAATCTAGTGCATGCCTAGTATAACTAGTAAAACCACAAGCATTTTCATTTTTCTAAATCATTTAAGAAATAAGAAAGTTCGATACTAGGATATGGTCGAGAGTTCAATAAATCCATATATTTCAATGGTCCTTAAGTTACTTGGACAAGTAAAATGTCATGCACGACAAATAAAGTAGTTTTGGAAAAGTAAAACTACACTCTCTATTTACCCATATTCGACACTTGTCCTGGAAGGTAACTTTCCCAAAAACATAGCATGCAGAGTCATCTATCAATCATGCATGGTCTAAACAATTAAATTCAATCTTTTAAAAACAACAAACTGAAAACTTGTTTGAAGCGAAAACAGTTTAAAAGGTCGTTTCTTTTCATTGTTTAAATCCATAAAAGATATAAAATTAATATTTTAAATTGAGTAAATTTAATAATCAAAATTAATGAAGGTGTATCTCTAGTATGCAATTAAATACATATAAAACAGTCACACAAGAGCACACGTTCATTCATTTGTACTCATCTATTTAATATTGTTTCAAGTTAGTTCTTGTTGTTTATAAATAAATCATATTTAAATTTAATTATTTTATTTTCTGTTTTACATATTTTCAAAAAATAAATAAATAATCTTTCAGACAGATTTAAAATAACTCATTTTTATTTCAATTTTGACTATTTTGTTTGCAATTTTTGCTGAGTTTAATCTCTATCTTGAATAAAAATATTCGTTTTCTGTTTATGATGTTTTTGAATCTAAATTTAAAAGATTGTTTTCTATTTTTGAAATTGTCCCTAAATTTAATCAACTGTTTAATTTGTGATTTCAACATCAGAATTTTCCTAAATATCCTTTGTTTCTAAGTTGAATACTAATCTGGAAAAATTACAGTCTGATTTATTTAAAGTTTCAATAAAATTTAAAAGAATAGATTTGCAAACAAATCTGCAGATCATTTCTCTCTACTTTCATTAAACAAAGATTCTCTTCTTCCAATTTTAAACTAAATATTAGAATTTAGAAAAGAGCTGTAGAATTTATTGCAAATTTATAAAATTATACTCAAATCCTACTTGGTAAAATTCAAATTCTGGAAACTTATGTCCTTTGTTCTTTCTCCCTGGTGCCTCTTTCCTATCTCCTATCTTCCTCTTACTGTCCTGGGCACACCAAACTTCTTGTTGCTGCATAGTCTCCTCACCCCTGGTCGTGCCTATTCTCCCTACCTCCTACGCATGTATCTTGTTGGCTACTCTCACTGCCTTGCTAGTGTGTGGGTGAAGGGAGCCAGTCCTGGCCACGTGGAGTGAAAGGAAAGAGGGAAGGTTGTGCATGGGACTCCTTCTTATTGTCATGTATCTTCCTCCTGCCTTGACTTCCCAAGTGCAACTTCCTTGGCCGCGCCCTCCTCAGATCTTCCTACTCGCCTCTCTCACAATTTGCAGTGCATGGGAAATGAAATCTATAGTAAGCTCATTAAAAATGAGAAAATCTCCCTCTGCCTTCCCAAATCGATATCATTTCACTGTCAAGATCCCCAAAATTCTGTGTCAATTTCTCCTCCAAAAACAAAAACGGATTTGTGTTCCCTCTTCCAATTTTGAAATTTCTTTTTCTCTATCTGTCCAATTTCCCAATTCTCTAGTTTTTGATTCCTCTTTCATGCATTTATTTAATCAAGAAAACTAGATCCACAGAATATTCATTGATCTCCAATTCAGAATTCAAACTCCAAGTCTCCAATTTTTGATTGCTTCTTGATTAATTGAAGATATTTTTCTTCAGCTTGTTAACTAAAGTTCCTTTTTTTTTTAATGTAAATTCCAATTTTGCACGTGAAATTGTTTCCTAATTGTTTTCAATTTCTCCATTTTTAGCTATTTGAAAGATTTGTTTAATTTCTAATTTTAAATCTTTTCCTATTTCATAATTTTTAAATTAAAAACAAATAACTTTAAAACACAACTTTATTCATTTAAAGTTTATTAAATTTTGAAATAAAAGCTAATTCTATTTAAATTTTGAAATACTAACATATTATTTTCAAACAATAATAAGATATTTAAACAAGCAATCTAATCATTTAATTTAATTCAATTTCATCAAATTTAACTAAATCATTATTTAAATCAACATGCATTTTTCACAATTTTGAGAAATTAAATTAAAACTTGATTTAAAACTTAAAAACACGATAAACACATAATGCATTATAAAAATTATCTAAGTTTGTGTGTGAGATTTCATCTACTCATGAATGTCAATCGGCTAAATGACTCTACCTGATCGTTGTTCTCACCTTCAATCACATTCACCTGTTCCTGCGTTCACTTGCACTCGATTTTACATTAGCAATGACAAACCCAAAAATTAAATATAAATGCATTTCAATTTCAATTTCATTTCGATTTTAATTTCAATTTAACTTTCATTAAAAATATTATTTAACTTCAATTTAAATAGCGACATAATGATTAATAACTGCATTTAATAAATCAAATGAAATCTATACGTAACAATTGTGTTATTTCTATAATTATGAATGTACTTGCAGATGTTTAATCTTAGCACAATTTAGTTCTAGCACAATTAATCTCACACAGTTATTGAAGATGAGATGATGAAAGATATTTCATAGAGAAGTAGCAGACAAAGTCAAAAAAATAATACCACAGTAAGACTTTACATAGAAAATAGCCACGTGGATATTTTTACCATTGATTTTAGAAAATAAGTTGCTACATATTTTATTTATTGAACTTTTTTCAGATATTTTAAACAGGGAGAAATAAACATTAGAGAAGCTTAGTCCGATAGGACAAAGATATACAACAGACATGGCCGAGCTAAGTTTGAAAAGCAAATTTTTCCCAAGTTTTGTAGTTTGGAGAAAACCATAATTATTTGTATTGTCAATTTGTCATATCTGGAGAACTAGATTTGGCAACATAACAACAATGTTTAACAAATTCTTTAATTATTTCTAACTCAATTTTATTGCTATTCTTCTTGATGATGGATCACAATGAAATGAAATATCTAGGGAAATGAAAATTATGAGATTTTTAAGTGTAGACATAATTCAACTTTCTTCCAGCACCTGCCTTCATATACTTTTTGTGCAATACATAGTTAAGCTTAGCTTAGGGAGAAGTGTAATAAGCTTCTATTAATATTTTTCATCATAATTTCATTCTACTTTAGTATTTTTATTACTAATATTTTCTAATTTAAAAAAGGTATAGTCTAGAGCAGTTTATTTAATTATAAATATTTAATGTATTTAAATATATTATGATATGTGCAATGTTATCTCTTTAATATGGTTGATAAGATAAAATAATTTAAAAAGGGTATTCTCAAATTTGTATTTAAATGGAAATATAAGGTGAATGTATAGGAGTATGAGTGTAAAGATAATATAGGGATAAATATGTGATAATAAATGTGTATAATGATGGGTCAAGATGATAGAAATGATCCCAACCTCATGCAAGACATTTTTTGAACCAAAATTGAGGATTTATGGATCATATGGAGTAGCTTGAGATCATGTATATATAATATGAATTTTATCTCTATTATTATAAATTTCTATTACATGTCATTTAAGAACACATATTTTAAGATTTTGGTGTCCCCATATGTAATGATGTAACTAGATTTTAAAGGAAAGTTTTGAAAAAATAAAAATTGTTTAACATAATATGACTAATTACTATATATTGGAGAAGAAGACTTGAAAGTATAATTGAATAGTAAAGATTCTTTGACACACATTAAATAATTCTATTATATATTTGAAGCATAGAAATAATATATGTCATATCTTCTCATCTTATATGTATAATCCATGCCACTTCCTTAGAACTATTTGATCATAAAAGAATAAAATTAATTAGTTGAAATTAAATTAAATTAAATTAAACTATAATGTAGTATAATAAAATAAAATTGACATATAAAAAGAAAAAAAGTAAAAATAAATATAAAAAAGGATAATTTTAATTCATACAATAAAATACAAATTAATATATAACTTTTTAAATATATATATGTAGATGTCAAAATCTGCAGTTGAAAGCAATGAAGGAATATTATGTAAGAATAACAAGCACATAAAATGATTTTGTTTTTCTATTTTTCTAAAAATATTTAAATTAAAAGCTTCCTAATAAATAGTTTTTAATTTAAATAATTTTGGATTAAAATAAAAAACTAATATATGTATGCTTAAATAGTTATATATATATATATAAATAGTAAAAATAGTTTTTAATATATATTATTAGTTTTTCATATATCTTATTGATTAATATTATAATAAACAATGTTAAGTATTGATAGCTTTGAGCGTTCTTTATATATATTATTAATTAATATATGTATACTAGTAAATAATGGAATTTAAAAATATTTGTAAGAAAAAACTAATCAAGTTAAATTTGAGGTGTAAGTGGTAGTAATGTTGATTTTTTAGATTTTAATATCAATTTAATTAAAATAAAAAAATAAACTAGCTTATCTATCTTAATATATTAAGATATATATATTATATGCTGAGAGATATCATTTTTGAGGCATTTTTTTCTTTTTCTTTGAATTTAAAAAATACGCCTCGAAAATGATATCTCTCGGCGTATAATATATATCTTAATATATTAAGATAGATAAGCTAGTAGCAGTCGCGACGTGTGTAACACATTGAATAAATTAATATATTTAGGGTTATGATTAGAGTTAGCATTTAGGATTAGGGTTTATATCATGGTTAGAGTTAGCATTAGGGTTAGGATTCGATTTAAATTTATTATTATGATTAGGGTAGGGTTTAGTGTTAATATTGGGTTTATGGTCATAGTTAGTGTGAGAATTATGTTAGGGTTGGGGGTAGAATTATGGTTATGGTTAGGGTTTGGATTACAATTATAACAAGTTTTAGGTTAGGAATAAGGCTTTGGCTAGTGTTAAGGGTAGGGTTGGAATTACTAATAAGTTTTGGATTGGAATTATAATTAGGGGTAGGATAAGGATTTATATTTGGTCAAAGATATGGTTTGGGTTAAGGTTAGGGTCAAGGTTAAGATTAGCATTAGGGTTAGGATTTGGTTTATCATTATGTTTATGGTGAGGGTTAGGGTTTAGAATTATGATTAGGGTTATAGTTAGCTTTAGGTTTTAATGTTAAGGTTTAGTGTTATACATTGAATACATTTATATAATTAGGGTTATGATTAGGGTTAAAATTTAGGGTTACAATTTATATCACAGTTAGGGTTAGCATTAGGGTTAAATTTTATAATATGGTTAGGGTTAGCATTAGATTTAGGGTTAACCATTTAGGATTAGGGTTTAGCATTTAGTTTTATGATTATGGTTAGGGTTAGGGTTTAGGCTTATGGTTAGGGTTATAGTTACAGTTACGGTTTATTGTTAAGATAAGTGTTAGCATTAGGTTTATGGTTAGGGTTAGAATTTTGTTCTATGGTTAGGATTACTTTTAGGGTTTACATTCATGTTTGGGTTAGGGTAAGAATTATATCTCTAACCATAACCCTAATCCAAATCCTAACCCTAACCAAATTAATTTAATGTTGGATCCATCATAACACTAAACCGAATTAAACCATCTTAAACCTATTTGAACCCTAACCCTAATTGTGCCATAACCCTAGTTGAGTCTTAATGTTAACCCTAATGTGAACCCTAACCTTTATTGAAACTTAACTTAACCCTAACTATAATTAAACTCTAATCAAGAAATTTTACCCTATCATAACTATATCCCTAATTGAACCCTAACCTTAATTAAACTCTAGCCTTGATTGAACCCCAACTCTAACCAAAACTCTATTTGTTCCAAACCCTAACACCAATCCTAATCATAACCAAGCTATATTTTGTTGACCCTAACCTTAATTGAAACTTAACTAAACCCTAACCATAATTAAACTCTAATCAAGAATCCTAACCCAATCATAACTGTGTGCGTTAGAATGTGTTAATCAAACTGAATCTAATCTAATACACCAATGAAACATTAGATTAAAGAAAGCAAAATGCAAACTCTAAACACAAGCAGCTCCTTCAAATTCGTCCCATTGTCCTCTATCTCCAAGGATTCGTTTCAAGATGCTTGCTCTCAGTTGTTTTAAACAACAGCTTGTAGAATGGCAGCTTGAGAGAATGAGATTAATGAAAATGCATGTGCATCTAATATGCTTTAATCTATGAAATTGAAATGTTAATTAAATGCTAGAAATGCTAAAATGTGACTATAATAACTACACATGAAAATCTAGGATTCGAGGTCCTTTTCAACTCACAAGAGGGTTGTATTTATAGATTTTGAAGGAAAGAATCCCAATGGCCGAGATCAACGGTTGAATTCAAACCTATTAAGATGAACGGTGAGAGATTGAGAATTCGAAAAGAAGATGGAATTTTAAAAGATAGATGGAAAATGAAGAGACAAATGAAAGGTGTCTCCATAATTTAAATAAATAAATATTTAAATATGTATGGGAAATGAAAAGCCTCATAATTAAATATTTGAAAATATTTAATTATGGAGAAGAGAAAAAGCTCTTTTAATTAAATATTGAAAATATTTAATTATGTGAGAAGAGAAAAAGCTTTTAATTAAATATTGAAAATATTTAATTATTGAGAAGAGTGAAGAATTTCAAAAAGTGTTTTAATTAAATATTGGAAATATTTAATTAAATGTGAAATGAAGAATATCATTTAAATTTAGAATTTAAACTTATGATAATTAATATAAATAAATTGTGAAATCTATTTAATTAATTAAGAGGAAGGTAGCAATTAATTAAATAAACTTTATTTATTTAATTAAACTAGAAGAATTGGAAAATAAACAATATAAATAAATAATTAAATTTATTTATATGTAGATGACTTAAGAATATTAATTAAATAATTCATATTTAATTAATTAACAGGTTTGGTTAACCGTGACCATTTTTAGATGTGTACATTTTGCCCCTCTTTGAAGTGATGTGTTTTACGGATTGCTTCAAAGAATTTGCCCCAAATTTTTAGAAATTACCAATGCTATATACCCCCTCAGGTGATGAATCAGATAAAGATGATTTTTGGAATTTTTTTTACTGATTTGCTATCTGATTCATCGACCGATAAAGATGATTTGATGAAAACCCCTATTGAAATATTGATATGAAGATGAAGAATTTTGATTTTGCCCCGATTGATGATGCTTTTTGATTGATAAATTTGCTTCCATGCGATATGAAAAATAAATAGTAGATTTGATTTGATTGATAAATTTGCTTCCATGCGATATGAAAAACAAATAGTAGATTTGATTGATTGATAAATTTGCTTCCATGTGATATGAAAAACAAATAGTAGATGAGATTGATTGACAAATTTTCTTCCATGCGATATGAAAAACAAATAGTAACATAGATATGCTTTCCTGATTGAAAGTCAAATAGATAGATATTGAGTCATATTGACTATTAAATTTGTTCCCATGCGATATGAAAAACAAATAGTAGAAATGATAGATTTGCTTCCATGCGATATGAAAAACAAATAGGCGATGATAGATTGATTGATAAATTTGCTTCCATGCGATATGAAAAACAAATAGTAGATGAGATTGATTGATAAATTTGCTTCCATGCGATATGAAAAACCAAATAGTAGATGAGATTGATTGATAAATTTTCTTCCATGCGATATGAAAAACAAATAGTAGGATTGATAAATTTGCTTCCATGCGATATGAAAAATAAATAGTAGGATTGATAAATTTGCTTCCATGCGATATGAAAAATAAATAGTAAGTGATTTGATTGATCTGATGGAAGAGGATTGATACAATAATTTGATGAAGATGATTGATTGGTTGAATGAGTTTGATTAGAAGAAGTGATGTGATTGATCAGAAGAAATTGAAATAAATGATTGGATGCATTGATGTGAGGGACAAGAAAGGATGATAAGCGATAGGAGATCGGTAAGAGAAAATGAGAAGAAAGAAACACAAATAGATTCAAAAATGAGTATGATGTTGCCCCAGTCAAACTACAAGCCGAGATGGATTGATGATGATGATGATAGTGTTGTTGATGAGGGAAGGATTCATCCTGGAACAACACAAGGATAGGGAAGGATACATCCTGATGATGATGATGATCAAGGCTTGCAGTAAGGCTAGGAACAAGACCAAAGGTATGATTAAATGATTTATGCTAGATTGAATGGATTGATTAGATGAGATTGGAAGAAATGATTGGATGAAATGATTGAGATGATGCAAATGAGATGTGATGGATATGATAATGCTCATGCATAAACTAATATGGATGCAACCTATCTAATATGAAAACGAAAATGCAAAATTGTCATTTTGTGAGCTGCTTTATGCTTTACGTTTCATCATTGATCCTTTTGAAATGTTGGAAGTGAGTACAAGCATCAAAGGGTATGTTAGCACCAGTGATGACCTGAGTACTGCTTTCATGGTGTTTGATATAGCAAGTTAGTACAAGCATCGAGGTATAATTGAACCAAGATGACCTGAATATTGTTTGCATAAACAAACAAAAGTTAACCATTTTCTTATGCAAATTTCGGAATGTCATCAATGATACGTTGTAGAGCATGTCCCACGACAAATTTGCACAATACTAATAATTAGCTTACAGACAACAAGCAAATAAAAATCATACTTCATCTTTGTGATTCTAGTTCAGTACATCATTGAATCACTCCAAAGATATGATGTCATCAAATATCAAAACAACAATTGTAACTTATTGCTTTAAGTTTTATCATTCATTTTATTTAGATTAAGATCATCCAATTTGTTTCAAGTATTTTTCAAACAGTTGTGAAGGCTCAATTTGATTGAAAAAAGTTTTTTGCTTTCCGATATTCCGATTCTTGACACATGTTGTTGACTACTTGCTAGAAAATCTCTCAAAGGCGAACTGCATGATGATATCAGTGCTCTATTTTGAGATTTTGCTGAAAACCAAGCTAAGGTTGATTGATCAAATTGATGGATTGATAGCTTGAATAAGTGTGTTAAGCCAAACAAAGATGATAATGAACTTGTAAACCCAAGGAAGTTGTGTTATCCTAGAGTAAACTCGTTCATAAGATGATAGTTTGACTAAGTGTGTTAAGTCAAACAAGGTGATAATTGATTGGATTCGATTGATCAAGATTGATGAAGCTTGATTTGAAACAAAATTATTGTGATGATTTGATGTGACACTGACATGCAAGTTAGAGGTGACTAATATGAATTGTTCAGATTGATGTTCGACGAAAAATAAAACTTGATAAGGAGTGTCTTCCTATCAAAATATGCCATAGGCTAGTGATTTGGATCTTTTGGCTCGCAAATGCTTGACCAATTTGATTTTACGTCTTCCAATGTTCAGATCATCACATAAGTTGGAGGATATATATCAAGATTCATTCCCGAAACAAGATGTAAACATTTCCCCCAATGTCTAGCAATGTTTGAACGACCATGGGTGGATTCTTGAATAGGTGGATGGATAGATACTATAAGCATGCAAAGGATGCCAAGGATTATCTTGTGACAAGATAAGGTGTTCAAATAGAGGAATGCTCATTCGGATAATTCTTCAAGGCTCAGATAACGTTTGGATTGGATAGGATCAATGAAAATGACCCATGTCAAGATGTTTACTATAAACAAGTGTAAAGTGTTTACCAAACTTTGTCGAGATCAAGATAATGTAAATAGATGGTAATGGGCTAGATAAAAAGTTCATGGATGAACGGATGATATGGCTAGAATGTTGGCTTTATTATGGATGCGATAAGATGCTTTCTCCTGAACTGGCACACATAGATGCTCGATTCTACACATGATGCCTGTTTGCCAGGTTTTCATCATGGTACTTGTCCAAAGTGCCATCGAAATGGTTTTCGCTAGAGGACGATTTTTCTCTTTACTATTTTAAAATCCTTTTTTTTTTTTTGTTGTTGTTGTTACCAAGACGCTTGTTTGCCAGGTTTTCATCAAGGCAACGATTTTTCTCTTATTTTTATTTTTTTGTATTTCTTGAGAGATTTTAAGTTGATGTTGAACCACCTGGTGGTGTTGATGTTGATGCTTTTGTCATAATGTGCCATCGATATCTTGCTTGAAGAAGTTGCTTTGTCAAGATACGTGCGCTTGAATGCAACTTTTGAGATCCCTGATCTGCTTTGTTGATACGGGAGTTAACTTCATCTTTATGCGCACATCGTGATAGAGTGCCTTCTGAATCCTTATGATGAACGGTTGTTGCCAACACATGGTCAATGAAAGAATTGGATATCATGCGTGGAGGCATGGATGGAGTGTGTTTAGGAATAAAAGGTGGATTAGTTGAAAGTTTGGAACCTTTGACTCTCCAAACTTGGGAAGATGAGCAATGATGAGTGGATATGGAAGTGTGCATTGAATTAGGACCAACTGCTTGATACACTTTGTATGTTGCTTGAGAAGCTTTCTTTTGCCTTTGTGGACATCTTTTATGGATACTTTCCCCTTTTTTATTTTTCCCCATAGTTTCTTTGACTGATCGAGTTTGATAGGGATAATCTTTCTTTGTATTTTTTGGTATCCAAGTGTATTTGATTTGCCTGATATGATTCTTAGCTTCTTTTGCTTTGATAACGTTCTTCATTTTTTGATTCAAGTCTTTCTTTTGATGTTGGTCCCAATTTGTGGATGGGGTGATGGGTGGATGAAGATTCATGACGTGGCTGGTTGTAGTATTGGCATTGGTTTCATCATAAAGATTATTTGTGCCCCCTATGTTGACATTTGCTTGAGACGAAGTTGCCCCCAATTTTATGAAAGTATTAATGATATGTTGAGATCCTTTGATGGTAGAATAACCAAGGCCTTGATGCTTAGGATTTCCAATAATTTGCACTGGTTCTAGGATGCCTTGTTCATGTAGGCCTAATCCTCTGCCTTGATAATTCATCTGCTGAAAAAGCCTATTTGCAATAGGATATGATTTACCTTGGAAACAAGGTGATAATCCTTCTCTGCTCTGTGGTGGATCTTCAAAAGTGACAACTTCTTTATTGATGAGATAGCTTGCTCTTAAAAAGGTAGGTGATCCAAGTTTATAAGTTATAGTATCGTCCACATGTGGGATGAATGCTTGATTGATATCTTTGACTTGATCTTGTGAGATATCAAATTGTAATGCTTCTTCAAGAAGTATTGATGCTTCACTATCCTTGTAAAATTCTTCCTCGTGATTCTTTCTTGGTATGCTTTCACATGATGTTTCTAATTCATGACTTATGTAGGAGCCTTCTTCATGACCCATTTCTGCTATGTCTCCACAGGATGTTTCTGATTTACAACTTTTGTAGAAGCCTTCTTCGTGATCCACTTTTGGTATGTCTCTAGATTTTTCAAAACTTTGATCATGTGTACAAATGTTAAGAGTAAGAGACTCGTGTTCCTTGGTAAGAGTATGAGACTCTTGTTTTGAATGACGATCATCTATGTGTCCATCCAAAGAAAGCATATTATGGGTAGATGGAGGAGTATGTGCTATATAGATATGATCACCATTTGCGATATCTTTTATAGATAGGAGAGTGCCCATTAGATCATTATAGTATCTCAGAGATATGAATCCTTGATCTTGACTAATTCTAGAATTACTTTCGACATGTTTTGGATCAAGTTCTTGACATGGGTCGATTTCAAAGGATGGATTGCTTTCAAAGGGTTTTTGGACATCGTCATAAGGCATGGGAAGTGGCTCAATACCCTTTTGATCTTTGAGTGGACTTGGATCAAATGGTGAGTTGAGGATTCTTTCACTGTTTGACAACTGTGAGGTTGAAGGATGTCAATATTCCTTGGGAGGGACCATTGCTAGACCTTGGTGATAGTTGTTGATCATGCTTTGAAATATATTCTTGAGATATGTCCTCTAACTCATTAGGCATTGTAGAGACATTTTCAATACGATCATTGGTTAATGAATCATGGATTAGGTCAATAGGATCAAATATCGTCAACACTCCTTGAAATAGATCTTTGTAGGAGGGGTCTTGATCATAAATAAAAAATGGCTCTTGATGAATGTTGATTTGATCACTAGATGGGGTAGACATATCTTCACAGTGCTCATTGATGGATTGATTTTGATCATTGTCTCCAATAGTTATGGTGGAGAAATTGTCAATGTTTTCAACCATATGATCAAATGATGTTGGCATTTCTTGAAGAGGTGTGATGAGCCCTTGACATGAGGATGATGGGATACTTTGATCTTGAATTCGAAAAGAATCATTAGATGAAGGAGATGGAGTAGCTTGATCATTAGATGGAAAGGAAGCTTTGGATAGGATGGAAGAATTTTCATGCTCCTGGGATGTGATTGAGTCATGAGAGGGTATGGATTCATAGGATGGGGTGGAGGGAGGACTTGGAAGAATATTTTGTTCTTGAGATGGAAGAGGATTATCATGGGTGAATAATGAAAGGAAGGGATCATCATATGATTCTTGAGATACGGGATCTTGATCAAAGATTGGAAGGGTTTGTAAACTTTTGGTATCATGGGATGGAGTGGAAAGAATGTTTTGATCAAGATGTGTAGATTGAAATGAATCATTGGATGTAGAGGATATGATAGAGGAAGGAAATTGAATGGGATCATTGAATTGGGTGGAAGAACCATGAGGTTCATTTTGAATTATGGGGGATGAAGATAAATGCATGGCATGACAGGATTGGTCAATGTTATTTGATGGCTTAGATTTGGGCTTCCCCTTTAACCTTTGCAAAAATTCAGAAACATTGAATTTGGTTGATGTTTTTTTTGGAGGAGAAAAGGTCACGTTCATATTTCCATCAAATGACTTTTTAGTTGTGCCCCCTTTTATTTCCTTGATTTGCCTTTGGAGTGCATTTACTTGTTGGGTAAGAGTACTAAGATCATTTAAGGGAGTTTCATTCTTTTTAGGATTCTCTTTAATCTTCTCCATATTGTAGTCAGAGGGAAATTTGGCACCTTGGTTTGCCAATAAAAGAAAGTATCCTTCTTTATTTTGCTCTAAGATCTTTTCCATAGTTAAGAGAAACTGTGGATCTTGTTCAACTTCTTGAAGCATTTCTTTTGTTATCTCTTGATTTGAACTATTTCCATAAAGCCTATGAACAATATTTTCCTCCCTATCACCCATGTTTTAAAGTGGATCTCCTCTTTCATCCTCTTCTCTTTGTTTTCAGGACTTTTTAAAATTGGCATATGCTTACACCAAATTTCAACTAACTTTGATCACAAAATGAGATAGTGCAATTTGTGGGATATCTTAGTCAGAATAGAATGAGAATTCTATGACTAAAAAAAAATTATAATTTTTAGCTCGTGATTCCCTAGTTGGAAGGATGATGATCCTGTTGTGGGAATTAAACCAAAGATCAAAAATAAAGATGATTTTGCACCTTGTGAAGTTTGATCTTAGTTTTGTAGAAAGATGAATTGGATGAATGCCTAATGCGTTTGAGTTCTCTATTGCAGAATTTAATTTGGATGAGTAGCGTACGTAATTGGAGGTTGGGGAATATAAGAGGAATGAATATGCTGACTATGGTTATGCCTTTGAGAAAGGGCTCTTCTTTGAAAGAAAGCTCTTGAGTATAAAGGTTCTACAGCATAATCGTTAGTGAAACCTCTAATATAGTCGTGATATCGATGAATAAAGGTTTTGTGTTCAAGCAGGACCTTTCGACTTTGATATAGAAATTTCCTCTTTTTCAATACCTTCTTATAACTGGGAGTTTTCTTGGGCTTTCTAATCTTTCTTTCTAGGGACTTCTTAGCAAATGTTATAGACTTCCAAACTCTGAGCATGGGAAAGACTAGACTGATAAGACTTGATTTCTAAAAGTCAAAAAATCACCTAGGCTCAGAAAATAGATGTGCCAAAACAGAGACTAAATGCGCCAAAACAGAGCACAGATGCGTCGAAACAGAGCACAAATGCACCGAAACAGAGCACAGATGCACCGAAATAGAGCACAGATGTGTCGAAACAAGGAACAGATGCGTCGAAACAGAAACAAAGCACAGATGCACCGAAACAAAGCACAGATGCGCTGAAACAGACCCGGGATGCGCTAAATTACTTCTGAGACCGACATGTTTTGACAGTTTGATAAAATTTTCTTTGTTTTGGATGATCTTAATCTGATTTAAATGTGAAAAATACAACATAGAAGCAGACAATTGTTTTGTTAATCCTAAAATCTAAACAAAGAGTGTATGTTCTTGAGATTTCCACAAGTTTTAAACAAGATACGCACTTCAGTCAGACTCA
The DNA here is from genome assembly GCA_007115665.2 of Sequoiadendron giganteum. NCBI lineage: Eukaryota > Viridiplantae > Streptophyta > Pinopsida > Cupressales > Cupressaceae > Sequoiadendron > Sequoiadendron giganteum. The sequence goes on from CM021102.1 coordinate 725,084,332, forward strand.
CTCTTAATTCGTCAAATAGGTCATCATAGTAATCACAACCCACAGCTTAAAATCACGTCAGCTCACACAACCTTGTCACCCCCTAGAGGGCGCCCATATTTTTGTCTTTTCCATGTGCGTACTCAAAGTGATAGAAGTGGATACCGAATCCCTTGAGCAAACAATCCATGGCGACTATATTGTGAGTGTCTTGGGGGCAGATTCTTCCCTCCCCTTGCACTGTGATTAAGATGATGTTTGGATACTGACACGGCTAGCTTTCTACACTATGGTTCATAATAAGGGTATCCGTTCAGTGTGGCAAATAGATATAATCCCTAGAGAGACCTCCCAACCTTTAGAACAAAGGTTTTGGGGATGGTTATCCTGCGCACTACTGTCAAGTTGGATTTTCATGAACAACTTGTTTTTGATTAAAGTGGGTTGGAAACCTTGGCTTTAGGTGTTCCCACTTAGGTCATTCCTCTTGGGTGAGTACTTTTTCCCACAAGAGCAGGCCTTCTAAAGGATGTAATAAAGCACTAAATTGCAGAAAATAAAAGGTAAGTCTAGTGTTTTGATCACCCAGTTAAAGGGAGAGCATAAACCTATTACCCACAATCACACCAAACAATAATGGTTCAATTTTAAATCCCAAATTGACAAATTCTCTACACTAAGTGAAGATGTTGCTTCACCAAAACATGGGATTCATTTTAACCACAAGAAAATTTATGTTTGGTGACTATCCTAGGATTGGTTAATTCAGATTTAAATGTCTACCCTAGGATTGCTTCATTCTATTAAAAATAAAATTTGAAAAATCCTGTCTGCAGATGGCGTCGGAATCAAAATTAAAATTTTTTACAACTGTATGCACCGAAACAGGTCATCTATGTGTCGAAATAGGCCATGTATGTGCCGAAATATCTCACAGGAATGTGTCGAAATAGAGTATCTATGCATCGAAACAGGTCATGTATGCACCGAAACAGTTAACATATGCGCCAAAAGATCTCATAAATGCGCCGAAATAGTCCTCGTATGCGCCGAACCAAGACTCATATGCGCCAAAACGTGATTTTTGTCTGTCACCTGCCAGAAAAATCTTCAAAAAGAAATATTAAATGCGGGGCTTGGCCCCACAGTGGGTACCAAAAATGTGTACGTTAGAATGTGTTAATCAAACCGAATTTAATCTAATATATACACCAATGAAACATTAGATTAAGAAACTAAATTAAAGAAAGCAAAATGTAAACTCTAAACACAAGCAGCTCCTTCAAATTCGTCCCATTGTCCTCTATCTCCAAGGATTCGTTTCAAGATGCTTTCTCTCAGTTGTTTTAAATAGCAGCTTGTAGAATGGCAGCTTGAGAGAATGAGATTAATGAAAATGCATGTGCATCTAATATGCTTTAATCTATGAAATTGAAATGTTAATTAAATGCTAGAAATGCTAAAATGTGACTATAATAACTACGCATGAAAATCTAGGATTCGAGGTCCTTTTCAACTCACAAGAGGGTTGTATTTATAGATTTTGAAGGCAATAATCCCAATGGCCAAGATCAACGATTGAATTCAAACCTGTTAAGATGAACGGTGAGAAATCGAGAATTCGAAAAGAAGATGGAATTTTAAAAGATAGATGGAAAATGAAGAGACAAATGAAATGTGTCTCCATAATTTAAATAAATAAATATTTAAATATGTATGGGAAATGAAAAGCTTCATAATTAAATATTTAAAAATATTTAATTATGGAGAAGAGAAAAAGCTCTTTTAATTAAATATTGAAAATATTGAATTATGTGAGAAGAGAAAAAAAAATTAATTAAATATTGAAAATATTTAATTATTGAGAAAAGTGAAGAATTTCAAAAAGTGTTTTAATTAAATATTGGAAATATTTAATTAAATGTGAAATGAAGAATATCATTTAAATATAGAATTTAAACTTCTGATAATTAATATAAATAAATTGTGAAATCTATTTAATTAATTAAGAGGAAGGTAGCAATTAATTAAATAAATAAATTAAACTAGAAGAATTGGAAAATGAACAATATAAATAAATAATTAAATTTATTTATATGTAGATGACTTAAGAATATTAATTAAATAATTCATATTTAATTAATTAACAATTAAATAATTCATATTTAATTAATTATTTAATCTAAATCCAATCACCCTAACCCTAGGTAACTCCAAACTTTATTTTAGATTTCTAATTAAACCATAACCCTAATTTTATGATAAAATTTAGTGTGCACTAATTTTTTAAATATAAGTATGGCAGTTTTAATATATTAATTTGAAAAATTATTTTCGTGTAATAATAAATTTATTATATTTCCTTTGTATTTAATTTTATAATTTTAAATTTATTTTAGATGCACACTTATTATAGGTAGCTTTTGTATTAGATTTTATATCTAAGTTGTATTTTTGTAAAATAATTTATTTAATAAAGTCTTAAATCTAAAATATTTCTCTAGAGATATATATTATTTTTTTAGATAGAATATGGATGATTTTTTGTTTTTGCAATGCTTTCAAATTTTTTTTTAAATATTGAATATTTTTTTTATGTGTAATAGTAAATTTAAAACATTTCTTTTTTATTTAGCTTTCTATTTTTTTAATTTTAAATAGATTAATTTAGAATTTTTAAAAAGAAGTTTCTAAAATCTGAAAACTTAAGTATGAAAGAACTTTTCTCAAAAAGAAGTTTCTAAAATTTAGAAACTTATTTTTATATCTAATGAATATTTCTTTTAAGTATGAAAGAACTTTTCTCAAAAAGAAGTTTCTAAATTTTAGAAACTTCTTTTTTATATCTAGTGGATATCTGTTTTAAAAAGATCTTGGATATTTTATTTTTTAAGTATATTAATTTAGAATCTAGATGAAATTAAAATATATATTAAAGTTAAAAAATTAAGAGACATTTGCAAAACTAAATGTGAAAAATAAACATACTTAATTCTTGGATCAAAGAAGTCAATGTCTAAAATTATTACTTTTGATGTTTAACATCCATTTTTGTGTTTCAATCTTATACAATGCAAAACTAATCTATAAGTTTTACATTTCTAATCTACCATATACACACTCCTATAATCTTTTATGATATATTTTATTTTATTTGATGTTACATTAAGATTAATGATATTAAAATAAAGTTAAAGAATACATTGAATTGTGAGGGTAAAGTTCTTTCCATTTAACCATCTTTAATAGACCAACTTTACAACCTTAAGAAAATATTGAAAATGTCACTCTCAAACATGTAGGCATCCTAAATCTAGATGTATTCAAATGGTGAATAGATGTTTTACTATATTTAGATATATTTAACTATCTCATAGATGTGTTACTTTTAAACTTCAAATCAAAACATTTTTAAAACGAGTTTTCTTAGATAATCTTATTTTCATTTAGTGAATTAATTGTACAAAATGATTATCTTTAAATACTAAGACATAATAAATAATCGCATAAACATATCACTAAGTAAAAATATAGTTGCTCAAATGAATACTAACATACAATCCCACAACACCCAAATTTAAAATTTGGAGCTTGGACACATTCACAGTCAGAACTCCATTGTCTAGAGTAGCCTTTATTCCTTCCATGTGACCATCCGCTAATCTGAACCGCTGAATAAACTTGCCCTCTACTCTTTTACCCGGTGCCATTTCTCAGACTCCTCTTTCTCCTCCCTTCGGCTCTCCCCACTCACACTCACCACGTCCTCCTCAACCTCTATTTTAATATCCTCTTTCTTTATCCCTGCAAATATAACAGATTTTTATCAATTTATTTTCGTGGTAGATTATGGATTACGATAAAAAATGGAAGGGCTTAAACAATAAAACATCTATTATCCCAAACATCTATTTGATCTTCCATTTTTTTCCATTTTTCTGGCTCTTTTTCATCGTTTTTTTGCTGCTTTTCTCACCGCTATTGGTCATTATCGTTGCTTTCCACACCGCTATTGATTTCCGCTCCTCCAAACTCATCCTCACTGGTATTGACCTTTCACTTCTCAAATTTCTACACAAATTGTTCTTCGCAGGTGACATAGCCGAATCCACAACCTTCGCCAACATGCAATCTGCCTGCGCCAAAAAAATGAGAACTTGAAAAATAGGATATGGACATCGATTAGGCATACATGGTGGAGATCCTTCGTTAGATGTTGCAGTTGCAACTGCCTTGGTAATTATGAGAGCAAGAAACAGGGACACATGGAAAAGGCACATGAATGGTTTGACAGAGTGCCTCGAGGGAAAGTGATCACATGGAATGTAATGGTTGCAGGATATGTGCAAAATGGATTTATTGAAAAGGCCGTAGAAATTTTCAAGCCAATGTTATTGGAAGGTATCACACTGCCTCTATCCTTACAGGCAAGAAGCTCTGGACTTGAAATTCGAATTCCCTATAAAAAAAGAGAGATTAAAATCAGAGAGGAAGGGAGTGTGAAATTTAAACGATACAGATCAAACAAATGAAAAATATTTAAACAAAAAGAACCAAAAAAAAACTTTGCGATATCCATTGCTCGCGCCTCTGTGTGAAGCCTAGGCGTGGCTTCTTGTATCCCCAAATTATCACGCAGGCCAGGCAACTGTTTTTTGTTATCGCTGCCTTATTTTCCTGCACTTGCTCTTTACTCTCCGACAATCAAAGCATATGGATTCGACACAGTTGCTTCCACATAGAGCACATTCTACAGAGAGTATTCGAGAAGCAAACAGTAGTTTCCTGATGAAGAGATTTTTAACGTCACATTTTGGCACCGCTTCCTCTTCCTACCACTCCTCCTATCACGTCAGTTGCGTCTTTTCATTTACTGGATAATCTTCCACTACCATCCAACGAAGGTCATTATCCACTATTTTCTTCCTGTTAACAGCTAGCAGCAGAATACAAACGATTTCTTTTTTCTTACACCGTTACTTCTGCTGGCCTCCTATAGAGGCCGTGCTGCCATTGTACGTAGGCTTACGCCTCTCGGCGTAATAAACATACATATATATATATCGAACACCATCATATAAAGTATATATCGAATTCCTCTCATCAAGCATGTTCATCGAATACCATTCACTAATCATAACCAACGTATAATAAACATGTAATTCATCGAATATCAAACTCTAAGCTTAATTAGCGAATACCAACCATGTAATTCATCGAATACCAAATATAAAATATATAAGCCATGCAGGCATCAAATACATTAACAACGATTTCCAACTTAAAGGTATAATTATTGATTATCAATCATAACCCATATACATTGATTAACAAGATCATATATCAAATGTAAATCATATAACAAATATCAAATACTAAACCTAAGAAGTAACCATTGAATGAATCGAATCAATATCGAATATCAACCTAAAGAAACAACATAAATCGCATGCCATTATAGAACCATCGAATGAAATTCAAACTACCAAGTTCGAAACACAGAAGCCATCATATGGAAAAATGAAATACAATATAGCCGTCGGGTGACGATCGAAACACCAAACATAATTATATGCATCAAATTAAAACGCCTTACTAATAGAAACTGCCAAACCCAAAATGAAATCATAAAAATAAAATTGTAGATCATAATGCGAAATTGCCAACTCACCTAAGGTGCTGTAAGCAGCAAAAAACACAGGGAATGAGAGTCACTATTCATGTTATCCGGTGAAGATTCGGACTGAACACTCTGTGTTTCCATACTTTGGCCTGGGACTGGTTCAAGCGATGCATGGGGAATACACAAATTGGGTTGCTAAAAGGCTTTAGAAACTTTCAAGCAATTGCAAATAGCTGGTTTAAAGCCTACTTCTACAATATAAGACTGCACAGCAATACAAGAATGACCAGTATAAAGTGGGTTAGCTATGGATTGCGCAGATACACAGGTGAACAATGAATGGCGATAAAGAGCAAGCCTCAAGAGATGATGATTCATGGAATGCAAAGGTTTCAAGATATGTACAAAATGGATTTATTAAAACATATAAGAAATCAATCGACAAATGTAATAAATGTTTCCTCAGAAATTGCAATGATTACAAGATATGCATAAATTACATTTGCACTATGATTATAAACAAAACAATTAAAATGTTAAACCATCAAAGAAGAACAGACTTATCTGTAAAATTCGTTTTCCCCAAATCGATTTGATACGATGCCTTCCTTCCCTATCCATCTACGTTTCTCCCTTCTAAGAATCAACGATGAAAATGAACAAAACTCAAAATTAATTTTCTTTAAGAATCCCCATTTTCTCACAAGACTCCCCATTTTTTTCCCACAAGAATCCCCATTTTCCCACAAAGTCCTTAGCATAAGAAATTTTCTTGTAGACCAAAAATTACTTCAATCAACTACCACATTTCATTATAATTCAATTCGAGCTTTTTGTTATAATAACTGCCGCAGTTTCTATCATTCACAATAACAAAAAAGGTCTAATACACAGGTTGTACATTCGAATTAATGTTGTTATCATAATAATCCCCGCTAAGAAAACAACAACAATTTCATCTTGTAAATCTAGCCTAATAAGATAGGACCTAAAAACATTAGACTAGCAAACAAAAGACATGCCCCAAAATACAAAAAATTTCTCAAGTCAGGGATCGCTTCTTCCCTCCTCGCGGTGGGAGTAATGAGAACAAGACCAATGCCCATTGTGAACACTATGATTATAGCACTGAACAATAAAGGCACCCAAATGGGAATTTGGTAACCTGCAGTAGCCTCAACCTGTCTCTTATTCACCACTGTTGCGATTAATACTGTGACAGCACCGGAAAATAGCATTGATCCCACACTATGTAAAACTTTATATTCTTCAAAAGTTTTTTTTTCTTTCTCTTCCTTTTCTTCTTCTTCTTCTTCTCCTCCTTTTCCTTCTTCTTCTTCTCCTTCTCCTTCTTTTACTTCTTCTTCTTCTCCTCCTTTTACTTCTTCTTCTTCTTCTCCTCGCGTTCCTCTTCCTTCTCTTCCTGAATCTCTGGCGAGTCTAGCTGTGGTCCTGAACTCTCACCCACCTCCATATTAACTTGCCCCTCCTTTTCCTGTAACAAAACAATAAATTCATAAATTATTTTGAACATAATTTTATCATCAACAAAAATAAAAACTAAAAATGGTACCATATCTGCTTCTAAATGCAAATTCCGGAGTAGGATACTTCAAAGTGCAATTCAGTATTATTTACAATCCAAACCAGGGTTTAATGGCCGTCCAAATATGAGCGCCGATTTTCAAAAAGAAAAACAGGTCGACTGGTATCCAGGTTCGTCCTTAGAGATACTGTGTTTTACAAACGTGCGAGCAGTTAGTGCAAGACTTGGCTGCGCTCCCAACGTGTATATCTCAACCGTGGCAGGGGGTCAAGTTAACCCCGGTTAGTGTTTTAGTTTTGAAATTGGCGGAGCAATTCTGAGTGGAATTTTGGCAATATTAATAAAAAAAAAAGTTGAAGCGGTTGGGGTACTGTCTATCACCTACTTTGCACCCATGGGCATGATAAGTCAGAATTGTTAAACTGTTAAGTCAGAATAAAATTTAGAACCTTCGCAAACTCCAAGTAGTACTGTTTGTAGCTCGCAAGACTCGATGGGACGTGGTCTCTGTCAGATGCATGTACTCATATATATATTATTTATTAATAATATATATAAAATACGTTGAGAGATATCCTTCTCAGGGCATCTATTTTATAATGAATCAGTTCTCATAAAATTACAATAGACGCCTCGAGAAGGATATCTTTCGGCATGTTTTATATATATGCTAGTAGCATTCGTAGTGGGAGATGGATGACAAAATTATTTTGATTAGGGTTAGGATTGGGGTTAACATTATGAATAGGGTTAGGGTTAGGGTTAAGGTTAGGAATAGGGTTAGGGTTAGGATTGGACATTGTGTTTGGAATTAACATTTGGGATAGGGTTTGGGCTAGGGTTAAGGTTAGTGTTATTATCAAGATTAGCATTAGGGTTAGGTTCAGGATTATGGTTGAGGGTTAAAAAAATGAGGGTTAAATTTGGGAATAGGGTTAGGGTTAGGTTTAGAGATAAAATTGGTATTAGGGTTGGAGTTATTATTAGGGTTAGGATTAGGATTCAGTTTAGGATAATATTTAGGGTTAAAGTTACGATTACAATTAGAGATAAAATTAGAATTTGGATTGGAGTTATTTTCACAATTAGGGTTAGGGTTAGGATTAGACATAGATTTAGGATGAAGGGCATGGTTAAAGTCAGGTTAGGGTTAGAGATAGAATTAGGGTTAAGGTTGGGGTTAACATTAGTATTGGGATTGAGATTATGCTTAGAATTTAGGGTTATAATTAGTGTTAACATTATGAATAGTGTTAGGGTTATAGTTAGGAATTAGGGTTAACATTATGAATAGGGTTAGGGTTAGGGTTACTGTTAGGGTTAGGGTTGGATATTTTATTTGGGATTAACATTTGGGATAGGGTTTGTGCTAGGGTTAGGGTTAGTGTTATTATCAAGATTAGCATTCTAGGGTTAGGTTCATGGTTATAGTTGAGGGTTAGGGTTAGGGTTAAGGTTGGGAATAATTTTATATATAAAAATGCTAGGGTTATGGTTGAGGGTTAGGGTTAGGGTTAAGATTGGGAATAATTTTACATATTCAAACGTTAGGGTTATGGTTGAGGGTTAGGGTTAGGGTTAGTCTTATTATTAGGGTTGGGATTAGGGTTAAGTTTAGGATAATGTTTAGGGGTAATGTTATGATTACAATTAGAGATAGAATTAGAATCTGGATTGGGGTTATTATCATAATTCGGGTTAAGGTTAGGATTAGACAGAATTAGGATGAACGGTATGGTTAAAATCAGGGTTAGGGTTAGAGATAGAATTAGGGTTAAGGTTGGGGTTAACGTTAGTATTGGGATTAGAGTTATGCTTAGATTTTAGGGTTAGGGTTAGTCTTATTATCGGGATAAGCATTAGGGTTGGGTTCAGAGTTAGGGTTAGGGTTAGGGTTAGGGTTAGTCTTATTATTGGGATAAGCATTAGGGTTGGGTTCAGAGTTATGTTTGAGGGTTAGGGTTAGGGTTAGGGTTAGAGATGGAATTAAGATTAGGGTTGGGGTTTATGTTATGATTAGGGTTAGGGTTATGGCTACCATCAAAATTATGGTTAGGATTAGGATTAGAGATATGATCAGGTTTAGGGATAGGATTATGGTTATAGATAGAAGTAGGGTTAGGGTTACTATTAGGATTAGAATGAAGATTAGGGTTATGGTTAGGGTTAGTGTTAGTATTAGAATTAGGGTTATGGTTGGAGTTATAGATAAAATTAGGGTTAGGGTTACTATTAGGATTAGAATGAAGATTAGGGTTATGGTTAGGGTTAGTGTTAGTATTAGAATTAGAATTATAGTTGGAGTTAGTGTTAGTATTAGAATTAGGGTTAGGGTTAGGGTTAGGGTTAGAGATAAAATTATGATTAAGGTTGGGGTTAAAGTTAGGGTTAGGGTTTGGATTGCAATCAAGATTAGGGTTAGGGTTAGTATTATAGATAAAATTAGGATGAAGGTTAGGGTTAGGATTAGAATTAGGACTAGGTTTAGGTTATGGTTAGGGTTAGAGATAGAATTAGGATTATCATTTGGATTAGAGTTAGGATTAGAGTTATAGTTAGAATTGGGGTTTGGATTATTGTTAGAGATAGAATTAGGGTTATTTGTATGGGTTCAAATTAGAATTATTTTGAGTTAGCTATATGTGTTCAAGTTAGGGTTATAGCTAGGGTTAAGGTTAGAGTTATGTTTAGGGTTAGACTTAGAATTAGTGATAGTTATAGAATTATGGTGGGTAAAAACTAGTGTTAGTGTCGAGGTTGGGGTTAGGGTTACAATTAGAATTATTTTAGTTGTATAATTAGGGTTAGTGTTAGGGTTAGAGATATAATTAAAATTAGGGTTCAAGTTAAAATTATTTTGAGTTTTAGAGTTAGGGTTAGAGTTACAAAAAGAGTAGGATTAGGATTAAAGTTACAATTAGAATCAATTTTAGTTTTAGAATTAGGGTTAGGATTAGGGTTTAAGTCTAGCCTCTACCTTAATTATAATCCTAACCAATATCCTATTTCTAACGCTAACCCTACCTATAACTTTAATTATAATTATAATCCTTTTCATAGTCATAATTTTAATAGAAACATTAATTCTATTTGTAACACTAATTAAAACCTAACCCTAATGTTCACTAATTGAACCTTAACCATAACCTAATCTTAAACCTAACTATAATTGAATCCTAACCCTAACCCTAGTTGAACCCTAACCCTAATTGAATATAAACCCTAATCATAACTTAATTAAATCCTAATTGAATGTTAACTCTTATTGTGATTGTAACCCTAACCTTAATCCTAATTGAATTCTAATCCCAAACCTAAACCTAGCCCAAAATTTATTAGAACCCTGACCTTAATTGAATACCAATTGAATCCTTACCCTAGTTGAATCTTAATCCTAATTAAAATATAAACCTAACACTAATTAATCCCCAACCTTAACCTTAATTATTACTCCAACCCTAATCCTAATCTTAATTTATAGCTCCTAACTCTATACCTAACCCTAACACAAATATAAATCCAACTCTAACTCTAGCCCTAATTGAACACAAACCCTAACCCCAAGATTTATCTTTGAATGCTAACCCTAATCGTAATTTTTTTTAAATTAAACCCTAATTTAACCCTAAACTCGAGCATAACCCTAATGCCAACACAAATATTTATTTTATTTTATGAAAAGATTTTAAGTTGCTATATTTTTATACAATAGAATCTTGAGTAAAACCTTAATTTTATAATATTTCTTTACAAATATATATTAATTTTGTGTGAAATAGAATATGAATGATTTTTATTTAATTTAGAATTTTTAAAAAGATAATTTTTTTTTCATTCCTTTATAATTTTATTTCTATTCTTTCATAAAGAAAAAGATTATTTATTTAGAAATATTTTTTAAATTTAAAACATATTATTAAATAAGTAATATTTTTCTAAATTTTTAAAAAGATTACTTATTTAGAAGTATTTAGAATTTTTTTCTAAACTTCAAAAAATAATTTAAAAGTAATCTTACTAAATTTTAAATACTTCGAAATTTTAAAAATAAGTATTTTTCTAAATTCTTATATAAAAATAAGTTTCTAAATTGATATATTTAAAATTAAAAAAATGAAAAAATTTATAAAAAAATAGAAATAAAGTTATAAAGGAATGAAAAACAATTAATATTTTAAAAAATTCTATATAAGTAATTTTTTTAGGGTTATGTTAAAGTTAATTTAACTTTAGAAATATTTTTGGGGTTAAAGTTAGATTATTATTATTATTATTATTATTATTTAGGGTTAAAGTTAGTCTTCCCTTAATTTAGAGCTAAAGTTAAATTATTATTTGAAAAATAATAAGATAAGATATTAAGAATATGTTATGTTAAATTATTAGGCATAAAAAGAAGTTTCTAAAATTTAAAAAAGTAAGTATTTTTCTAAATTTAAAAAACATTTCTAAATAAGTAATCTTTTTCTTTAAATAAGTAATCTAAGTTTAAAAGATATTTCTAAATAAATAATCTTTTTCTAAATTTAAAAAATATTTCTAAATAAGTAATCTTTTTCTAAATTTTTAAATATTTAAAATTCTAACTATTTTATTTATTATTTATCTATATTAAATATTTCAAGTGAAAAATAAATTAATCTATAATGCTTCTATTTCCAATACAATAGACATTCATTTAAAGCTAATTTCCCAAACCTGCATTTAAATTGACAAAATATTGATTGAAGAAGAAAAAAATGATTAATTACAAACTTAAACATGAAGAAAGAGAAATATTGCACATGAAGGGAGACACGAATGAGGATTCAAGCAACACAAGGAATGACATGGATAACCAACATCACATAATAACCCTGAATTAACATAAACATTAAAAATATCTCTTCTTCAGCTATATCTAGAGATTCATCAAGAATCATCAGATGTGTAGAAGCCCCTTTCTTTTGCCCTCTTTTTTATCATAAGCATAGAACTTAATTTGAAATTCAGTAAAATTTGTCCACCCAATTCAGGGTCTAGTGCTACAGGAAATGAAACAGACAACGAAATTTGGCATAGATTGAATGCCACCAATTATAGAACGAATATATTATTAAATTATGAAGCTTGATATAACTACACCATAGTCACCTAGAGGCTTGGGCTATGGATATTTGAGCTAGTCAATGCACTCCCATTCTTCCTGCAAGTCCCTTGCATAGAGGACTCCCATGCAAAACAAATCATGAAAAAAATTAAAAAACAATAATTGTAAAAACAAAAAACCAAAGAGATTAGTCTCCCCTGTCTTGACGAGAACTTTAAATTTATCTGCATTCATCAATTTCATCAGTGCATTAGAAGCAGTTAACTAATCAATTGTAATATTACAGTGCCTGCACTTGAGCACTGATACAGATCTGTTGACTGCCCATTGATAGTGAAAGCATCTGAGACGTTAGGGTTGGCCCCTGTTCGTGTTGCTTCATTCACCACATCGATGGGATTTTCGTTCCACTATTCCCCTATTCATAAATTCTAGTCACACACCTAATTATATCAAGATGGATCGGGCAAGAAGGGTATAGGGAGAATAGAATTTGTGGAGCAGATAAATACCTAGCAGGACAAGAATCTCTTGGGCAAGCTTTGGAAAGGGATGATTTGTTACACGTACAAGTTTGCGCACAACTCCTAGCTGAGTGCCATTGTTTTATGGAACCCTAAGAATTTGGCACACACCATGCCTAAAACAATTTCACATTCGAGTGTCAAAAAAGTATAACTAGTATGTATTTCCTAAAACTAAATGTTGGAATAGAATTAAAATATACCAAATTTTCAACAAATTATTTCATGTTGTCAACAATGCAGATGATAAAAACAAGGGTTCATACTTGTGTATTGCTTCCTATCAACAATGCAGATGAAATAAAGATTATCGAATGAAATCAATTTAGTTGCATGAATATTAATGCGTTGTGAGTGGAGAAATAAAACGCCACTGACGATTGTATGAAATGTTTGGCATTATCCTTGTGCCGCCTCATTTCCTCTTCCATTACAAATCAAACGTTAGTTTATTAATATATTAATAACTAATCAAAATACAACCAACTGCCAATCATTTTTTTCAAAAAGGGAAAAAAAGTTAACAATAATTGTGATGCCACTGTAGTTTGCCTCTCAGCAAAATAAACATTAAAAACATCTCTTCTTCAGCTATATCTGGAGATTCATCAAGAATAATTAGATCTATAGAAGCCCCTTTCTTTTGCCCTCTTTTTTATCATAAGCATAGAACTTAATTTGAAATTCAGTAAAATTCATCCACCCAATTCAAGGTCTAGTGTTGGAAGGAAATGAAATAGACAATGAAGTTTGGCATAGATTGAATGCCACCAATTATAGAATGAATATATTATTAAATTGTGAAGCCTGATATAACTGCACCATAGTCACCTAGAGACTTGGGCTATGGATATTTGAGCTAGTCAACGCACTCCCATTCTTCCTGCAAGTCCCCTGCATAGAGGAATCCCATGCAAAACAAATCATGAAAAAAATTAAAAAACAATAATTGTAAAAACAAAAAACCAAAGAGATTAGTCTCCCCTATCTTGATGGGAACTTTAAATTTATCTGCATTCATCAATTTCATCAGTGCATTGGAAGAAGTTAACTAATCAATCGTAATATTATAGTGCCTGCACTTGAGCACTGATACAGATTTGTTGACTGTCCATTGATAGTGAAAGCATCTGAGACGTTAGGGTTGGCCCCTGTTCGTGTTGCTTCATTCACCACATCGATGGGATTTTCATTCCACTATTCCCCTGTTCATAAATTCTAGTCACACACCTAATTATATCGAGATAGATCAGGTAAGAAGGGTATAGGGAGAATAGAATTTGTGGAGTAGATAAATACCTAGCAGGACAAGAATCTCTTGGGCGAGCTTTGGAAAGGGATAATTTGTTACACGTATAGGTTTGCGCACAACTCCTAGTTGAGTGCCATTGTTTTATGGAACCCTAAGAATTTGGCGCACACCATGCCTAAAACAATTTCACATTCGAGTGTCAGAAAAGTATAACTGGTACGTATTTCCTAAAATTAAATGTTGGAATAGAATTAAAATATACCAAATTTTCAACAAATTATTTCATGCTGTCAATAATGCAGATGATAAAAACAAGGGCTCATACCTATGTATTGCTTCCTATCAACAATCCAGATGAAATAAAGATTATCGAATGAAATCAATTTAGTTGCATGAATATTAATGCGCTGCGAGTGGAGAAATAAAATGCCACTAACAATTGTTTGAAATTTTTGGCGTTATCCTTGTGCCGCCTCATTTCCTCTTCCATTAAAAATAAACGTTAGTTTATTAATATATTAATAACTACTCAAAATACAACCAACTGCCAATCATTTTTTTCAAAAGGGAAAAAAAGTTAACAATAATTGTGATGCCACTGTAGTTCACCTCTCGACGAAATAAACATTAAAAATATCTCTTCTTCAGCTATATCTGGAGATTCATAAAGAATAATCATATCTGTAGAAGCCCCTTTCTTTTGCCCTCTTTTTTATCATAAGCATAGAACTTAATTTGAAATTCAGTAAAATTCGTCCACCCAATTCAGGGTCTAGTGCTGGAAGGAAATGAAACAGACAACAAAATTTGGCATAGATTGAATGCCACCAATTATAGAACGAATATATTATTAAATTATGAAGCCTGATATAACTGCACCATAGTCACCTAAAGACTTGGGCTATGGATATTTGAGCTAGTCAACGCACTCCCATTCTTCCTGCAAGTCCCCTGCATAGAGGACTCCCATGCAAAACAAATCATGAAAAAAATTTAAAAACAATAATTGTAAAAACAAAGAACCAAAGAGATTAGTCTCCCTTGTCTTGATGAGAACTTTAAATTTATCTGCATTCATCAATTTCATCAGTGCATTGGAAGCAGTTAACTAATCAATCGTAATATTATAGTGCCTGCACTTGAGCATTGATACAGATCTGTTGAGTGCCCATTGATAATGAAAGCATTTGAGACATTAGGGTTGGCCCTTGTTCATGTTGCTTCATTCACCACATCGATGGGATTTCCATTCCACTATTCCCCTGTTCATAAATTCTAGTCACACACCTAATTGTATCAAGATGGATCGGGCAAGAAGGGTATAGGGAGAATAGAATTTATGGAGCAGATAAATACCTAGCGGGACAAGAATCTCTTAGGTGAGCTTTGGAAAGGGATAATTTGTTACACGTACATGTTTGCGCACAGCTCCTAGCTGAGTGCCATTATTTTATGGAACCCTAAGAATTTGGTGCACACCATGCCTGAAACAATTTCACATTCGAGTGTCGAAAAAGTATAACTGGTACGCATTTCCTAAAACTAAATGTTGGAATAGAATTAAAATATACCAGATTTTTAACAAATTATTTCATGATGTCAACAATGTAGATGATAAAAACAAGGGCTCATACCTGTGTATTGCTTCCTGTCAACAATGCAGATGAAATAAAGATTATCGAATGAAATCAATTTAGTTGCATGAATATTAATGCGCTGCAAGTGGAGAAATAAAACGCCACTAGCGATTGTTTGAAACGTTTGGTGTTATCCTTGTGCCGCCTCATTTCCTCTTCCATTACAAATCAAATGTTAGTTTATTAATATATTAATAACTACTCAAAATATAGCGAGTCATTTTTTTCAAAAAGGGCAAAAAAGTTAATAATAATTGTGATGCCACTATAGTTCACCTCTCGGCGAAAAGAGAAAAAAGATATTTGACCACAAAGATGAATTAATAAAAAAAGAAAATCAAATATTTGATCACAAAAATTTGATTAAAACATGAAATAAATAAATACAAGATTTAAGATAAATCAATAATTGATCACAAATATAAATTGATCAAAAAGAAAATCAAAGATATAAAATATAAATCAATAAGAAATACTAAATAAAAAACCCTCACAAATATTTGAATACATGCGTTAAATTAGGGTTTTGGATAGGGTTTAATTACACTTAGGGTTCAATTAGGATAATATTTTGGACTAGGATTAGGGTTATGGTTCAATTATAGTTACAATTCAATACAGGTTTAGATTTAAGGTTATGGTCCAAATAGGGTTACAATTTAATTATGGTTGATTCAATTAGAGTTAGAGTTCAATTAGGATTATAGTTAGGATCAAGTATAGGGTTCAATTTAGGTTAGGGTTTAAATAAATTTAGGCTTAGTGTTAGGGTTAAGGTTCATTTAGAATTAGAGTTAGGGTAAGGGTTAGGACAAGGATTAGTCTTAGGTTTAGGGTTCAATTAGGGGTAAGATTTGATTATAAAGCTTGAGGTTAGGCTTACAGTTGGGTTTCAAATAGGGTTATGATCAAGGTTAGGTGTAAGATTTAATTAGGGTTAGGATTCAATTAGAATTAAATTTAAGTTACAATTATAGTTAGGGTTTAATTAGTGTAAGGTTAGTGGTAGGGTTAGGAACCAATTATAGTTAGGATTAAAATAGTGTTTAGAGTTAAGGTTAGAGTTCAATTAGGGTTTGGGTTAAATTAGGGTTAGATTTTAATTTTGATTATGGTCAGATTCTAATTATGGATAGTATTCAATTAGGGTTAGATATTAATTCTGATTATGGTCAGAGTACAATTGGGGTTACAATTCAATCTAAGTTCAATTAGGGTTTTAGGGCACAAACAAGGTTAGGATTTAATTATTGTTCCTATAAATTAGTGTTCAATTAGGGTTTAATATTAGCATTTATATTTTTAAGAAATTTTTGCAAATCAATCTTAATCTAACCCTAATCCTAACTATATCTCTTTACCCTAACCCTAAATATATCTCTATCCCCAACTCTAACTATATCTCTTAATCTTAACCCTAACCCTATTCCTAAGTCATTGTCTAACCCTAAACTTAACCACATAGTGACATTAAACCTAACTATATCTCTAACCCAAAACCTAACCCTAAGCATAACCATAACCATGATGTAAATCGTAACCCTAACCATAATCCTAACCCTAAAATTGATCTTAAATCTAATTGTAACCCTAATCTTGATCCTAACTCTAACCCTAATTTTAAGCTAATCTTCATGCTAACCCTAATCCTAATTTTGATGATAACCCTAACCCTAATTTTGATGCTAACCGTAACCCTAACCCTAACTATATCTCTTAACCTTAACTCTAACCCTATTCTTAACTAAATCTCTAATCCTAAACCTAACTATATAATGACCCTAAACCAAATGATATTTCTAACTCAAAACCTAACCCTAAGCATGATCATAACAATTATGCAACCCCTAACCCTAACCTTCACCTTAAACCTAATAGTAACCCTAATCTTGAGCAAATCTTGATGCTATCCCTAACCCCAATTTTGATGCTAACTCTAAGCTTCATCCTAATGCTAACCGTAATCCTAATGTTAACTAGATCTCAACCCTAACCCTAATCCTAACTATATATCTTGCCTTAACCTTAACCTTAACCTTAACCCTAACCCCAACTAGGGATAACTTTAGTGGCGAATCTTCGCCAATTGACGAATTCCAAGAATCGGGCAAATCGAATTTGGCAAATTCTAGGTATCTAGCAAGGTGTTCGAATCACCCGGGTTTCACGTACTATCGGTCCAATGCATGTCCATTCGCCAGCAATTTTTTTTTACGAGGCATGTTTAGGAAATAAATTCACCATAACAGACTAGGCATTTCCAATGGACCGATCAATATTTTCGCCTAGAATCTCGGGGAGCATGTCATAAAACACCAACATATTCACCAATACTATTAAAACAACATTATATGAGGACCCATTTCGCCAATTAAAATTTACAAATAGTTGCTTGTGAAGACCCATTCGCCAATTAAAATTTATAAATAGTTTCTTATGAGGACCTATTTCGCCTTGAAAATTACAAGGTATCGTTGTATAAGCATGCGAGATTCGCCAAATTTTTAACATACCATTTAAAAATCCCGAGGAATTCGCCAAATATGGATTGATATAAATACAATTGAAACTGTTATTTGTTCTTACACATTTTGTTCGGTTCAGAGGTTCTACTTCTCGATTAAGAAGTAAGCGAAACCTGAAAATGTAGACTCAAAGGTGAGTGATCCTTTCTTCATACTGTTATTAGTTATTAGTTATAATAATAAGGTTTCTTTATCTATTTTCCATTCTTGCTTCAGTCTTAAACATGATTTTGAGTAGGGAATGGGATCTATATTCTCTGTTGGTATGTCCTTAAACAAGAAGACATTTTTTTACAGCTTTTATTTGAAGTGAGATATCAATATGTCGAGAAGCAACTGCAAGGGTAAGACTCCTGAGGGTAATGAAGAGACTGGGAGGCCATCGAAACGCCCAAAACGTGGAGGTACCATACAGTCTTACTTTGGAATTGGCAATGCTTCTAATCCATCAGATCAAGGTGGAGCTACACCATCGACTATTCCACCAAATATTATTGCAGATGGCAATGACAATACCTCACCGCCACAAGAAGGTCAAGGTGAGATTGTCATTGTGTTAAATCAAAATGTATCAAATGAGGATGGCAATACCGCAGAAGATGTTCCAAGGGATACCCTGGATAGCCAAAATGAGATAATTGACTTGGATGAGGATGATGTTGGTAGCAAGAAAAGAAAAGGCAAAGCAAAATTGGGGCACGAATGGGAAATGACAACGAATTTTCAAATTGGTTGGTTGTTGAAGTACCCATTCCTTGAAGCAGTGGGGGTATCAAACGAAAATGATATTGAAAGGGAAACAAAGGTAAAATGTAAGATTTGTAGTTGGAAATGTGGAAGAGACAAGATGATGCAGCTAAAGCTTGACACTATAGAAAAGCATATCGGCAAAGTTTACGAAAAACAAATCATAGATGGAAAGGAACAATCAGTCGTACGATGGAAATCAAAGGAAGAATGTCTTCATGTTAAGTATGTCACAGATTATGGAGAGCATAACCATAGAATGTCGAAGATTAAAAAATGTGAAGGTACACTTGAGGCTCATTTTGGAAAAGCCATGGCAGCAACAAATATGTCAAAAAATATTCAGATGAGTGTTTTTTTTCATATTTTGTCCAAGGGGCATCCTATGACAGACTACCTAGAATATTTTGATTTATTATCTTATTTGAGTGTTCCCCACTTTCCCTTCTCACATTGGTCAATAAACGTTGAATGGGAATGGGCGAACTGTCTTGCTGCAGTGGAAAAGCAAGATTTAAAGGAGAAATTAAAAGAGTCAAATTTCATTGCATTATCTTTAGATGAAGTTAATGCGGTAGACAATACTTCTTGGGTTTGTATGCATTTGTATATTGTAGAACAACATGTTTTCCAAGCTCATCTTCTTTGTGTTCGTAAAATGAAGGACAGTTCAACATCGCAAAATCTATTTGAACTAGTCAAGAAATCTTTGAATGAAATTGCAGGTATGGATAAGTTGACAATTGCCAAAAAGTTGGTGTGTGTAGGAGCTGATGGAGCTGCAGTGATGCAAGGTCAAAGGAGCGGTCTTTGCACAAAGTTACAAACTGCTTGTGCACCATACATGCTTGTCATTCACTGCATGGCCCAAGGAATGAATTTAGCATTCCAAATTGTAAGCAAGTTTTCTACAGTATCAAAAGTTGAAAATCTAGTTCACGAGATCTACACAAACTTCTGCCAAAGTCCCAAACGTTTCCTTGAATTTCAACATTTTGCTGAGGGAATAACACCTGGAAACAAGCTTCTCAAGGATGTCGATACCAGATGGATCTCCCTGCATGGACCAGCGCAACGAGTTCTTTCAAAATATCAATCCTTGATTGGAGTGATGTACGAGCATCACAGCACAGTAGATAAAGCTCCTGACCTCTTACATAGGTTAAGCGATATAGAGACACTCTTGACTTTAGCTAGTATTCTCCCCATGCTGGATGAGATGAACAATCTTGTGAAGAAATCCCAAGACAGAACTATGTATATTTATGAATATGCCAATTTGCGTAAACTTACATGCTTGGCCCTCGATCATCTATATCTAGATCTAACACAAGAAGGCGCAAATTATTTGATGTGGCAAAAAATTACTGATTTGAATAATCCTGATAATTATTTACAGTTTAATGCAAGCGGGCACTTATGTATTTGTGTACGTGGATATGAGATACTAATGTACCATTGTAAGACAGGTAGGCGCTCTAGAAAAGAAGTACGTGTTAACGAGGAAGATTTTAACGACATTATTAAATCTGTTAGTGATAATTTGAAGGAAATTGAAAAATCTCTTTCCTCAGAGATTCGTGAAAGATTCCCTTGACATGAAATACTTGAAGCCATGGGTATTGTGTATCCTCAATTTTGGGTAAACTGAGATAACCCAAAATATTTTCATGATCAAGTAAAAATCTTGATTGAACAGTTTTCAGAAAAGGTAACATACAATGAACAAATAATAGAAGGAATTTTAGATGAAAATAAGCTTAGAAAGCAATGTCAAAGTTTTACAATAGCTATGAGGGAGTAGTATAAATCCATGGGCAAGGAGAAGGCCTTTGAACCAGGATCAATAAAAAAAGTTTGGACAAACTTAGGTCAAAGTGAAATATTGCGTGGTTCGATGTCAGAATATTTCAAACTTGTTGATTTATGTCAAACAATGATATTGGGGTCGGTGGAGGATGAGAGAGTTTTTAGTACATTGGGATTTTTGAAATCAAAGTTAAGAAACAAACTAGACAAGAATATGGAAAATTGCTTGAGGATGAAAGGAACTACGTATAATGTCAAAAAATTTCCTTTTGAAAGGGCACTCGCAATCTGGAGGTGCACATGTGAAAGAAGAGGGACCGGGTTGTGCAACATAGGCTCTCCAATTCCAACAGCCGCTGGTACTGGTGGTAGTGGCAGTGGCAGTGGTAGTGGGACTGGGACTGGGCCTGGGATAGATGACAATGCTATTGAAATTGACACAAATCAAACAATGAATGTTGAATTTGAGACACAGGCCGAAGAAAGTGCAGAGCAGTCTCAGAATCAAGATGAATCTTTTACTTTATCTAAAGATGAGCATCGGTTTGAGGACCCTGACTCCATTTGGGAAATAGAAGATAATTAACAGGTTTTAGGTATTTTTTCTGCACTTCATGAATCAGTTTCCATTGTTCCAAAGTCCAAACTATAGTTGATTTCTGATGATATTTTATATTGTATTCAACAAACATTGAAATTGTGAATCATTGCACTTCATGATATCTTATTTTATATTGCATTCAAGCACTGCATGTCAGCATGAATCATATTCCAAACTGTAGTTTATGATTTTGTATATTGTATTCAAATAAATTGTGAATCATTACACTTCAAGTTCAGAATATTTTATTTTGTATTGCAGTCCAAGTCTCCATGATATTTTATATTATATTGTACTTCATGAATCATAATACATATGCCAAAGTCAAACTGTAGTAATTTATTTGAGTATATTTTATAAATTATATAAAATTCAATAGCATCGGGCATCCACCTAACAATGCTTCATCGGCGGAACCCCCATCACAATCCCGCCGATGGCCCGATAAAAATAGCTCACAACCTAGTATCTGTGTAACAATACTCTATCGGGCTGACTCCTAAGGTGCTCTCCCGATATACCAATAGAGTCAAGTTGTCAACAAAAGTAACCATGAATTATAATTTATGACCATGGGCATGAATTATCTTATTTTATCAATAATCACAAAAATACACAACACTTTGATTTTATGAACAATGCAAATTGTAGAAATTTGTGTGACAAGATCCATATTATAGCCTACATTCACATTGCATCCATAAATATTAAACAAAATTTGAAATTATGTAGTGACATAGTCCTTCCCCCATTCCTAACAAAATTTAATACCATCAGCCTAACAATGCTTCATCGGCGGAACCCCGTCACAATCTCGCTGATGGCCCGATAAAAATAGCTCAAAACCTAGTATCGGTGTAACAATACTCTATCGGGTTGACTCCTAAGGTGCTCTCCCGATATACCAATAGAGTCAAGTTGTCAACAAAATTAACCATGAATTATAACCATGGCCCATGGGCATGAATTATCGAATGCATAAAGTATATCGGGGGAACTATGGTGCATTGGGGAAACATTATCTAGCGTCCCACCGATAGAACGAAGGATAGGTATCCATTGGTGGAGAGGGTGGCTATCGGTGAAAGACTGATGTGACATCCCGTGGCATCGTGCAGCCGTGCTACGGTGCATTTATGAACCAGAATTGAAGTGAATTATATCACAAGTTGATCGCATAGTTGTTACAAAATCCTGGAAGATTTCACTTAGGGCAGAAGCAGAAAGGTAAAAACTTGGAGTTCTGATGCAGCAAAGACCGGTGGACTATGGAGGCGACTCGACAAGACTCACATAAGTACTTCACTTTCAGACCCAGCTAAGAAGCTATTTTACTCAAAAGCTTAAGATTTAAATAATGGAAGAGAGTACAAACAAACCCAAAGCTAAAAAACAAAAAATCGAAAAGCCTAAGAGACTCCTAAATGAAGACTTGATAGATCAATGTCCTGGGTCGGGGCCGAGACCCAAGAGGAGTTCTCAAATAAATCCTTCCATGGATTGATTATGGGACAAACAAAAGGGCTTAAGGGATATTTGGACACCGCAACGAGGGTACGACCTCTTCATGTACCATTACAGAAAATAATTTAGGTTCCAACCAGTCTGCAATCCATGGAGGTTGAACTTGGGAAGACTTATGGTGCCCAATGTGTTTGTGAACGTAGAGCTAATTAAAGCTCTTGCTATCAAATAGGACCCCAAGAATAGAAATATTCAGTCACATGGCGGGGTGACATGCTTGTTATTTCTAGGGATCTCATTTCTAATGTATTTTAGTTAGAGTGTTCACTGAATTTATCATTCACGATCAAAGATCTCTTGACAGAGTATCGCCACATGGATACCAGCTATAAGAGATGGAAATTACCTTTGCATAGGCCCAAGGATGAAGGAGGCCAACTCAGGAGGTTCTCTAGCAGTGAAAACCCTCCTTTCCATGAAGATTTGTGCGAAGAGTATTTTTGATACACCTATTATTTAGCTGGTTAGGTTTTGGGAGTAGAGGTTCCGCCTCCCATGTCGATTGCCCCAATGGTCTTAGTTGTAGACATATAGAGCAAGGATGCCAAGCCATTTGATTATACTAGCTACTTGGCCAATGCCCTACATCGAGGGCTCGAAAAGATTAAAAATAATAGTGATAATATTAATTTTGAACACTATTCTTTGCTTATGCATTTGCTATTGTATGAGGGACAAGTCAGGAGGGGTCTGGAGTGAAGAATTAGGGATAAAAGATACAAATGAAAATGGAGATTTTAAACCTGTACAAATGTGGACTTCATTGTGGGACAACCAATTTGGTAGGTCTCATTACCTTTATTTTGAAGATTTTTTTGTAAAACCATTGATGAAGTTGCTGGGGTATCCGTGCAACTATAACCTATCCCCAAAAGTACAAAGATTTCTAAGACCAAAGGAAAATGACCGAAGAAATAAACTAAATCATAACTAGGGAGACTGGTATGCTTTCCCTAATTGTACAGTGATAAGGGTTTATGGGTTCAAAGGGGCTCCACACTTGATGCCACGAGTAGTTCCTGACTGAATTGCTTTTTTAGAAATTATGAGGCAATTGGCAAATCTGATTCCAAACACCTCAGAGGACATAGCAAACAATCAATTATGCCCAACACCTTATGTTTTGGAGACTTTACAGTGGTTGCCAATGAAGGATATGGAGAAACTGATGGTAAATTAGCACAGTCCAACCTACCTCTAGGTGATGTAAGGAAACAATTTGATACAGAAGGGTTTATTCACAAGGCGAGATTATCGTAGGGGCTATCAAGTTATGAACATTTGTTCTCAATCGAAGATGTCATAAGAAACCATGATGAGGCTTCCACCAAGGAAAGAATGGCCACCTATAACAAGATTATGCTTGCAGAGGAATGGAAGAGGAAAAATGTCCCATCTTATTCAAAGGCATTTGGTGAGATACATGATCCTTTAACAAGAATTGAGCAACTCATCGCTCATGTCAATGAACTGGTAAAGGATGTTCCCCCAGTTGTTTTTGATGCACCTCATGCAACCTATTCAAGAGTACAAGCTGAAGACATAGAGCCCTAGGATTACATACCTTCACAGCCTACTCCTAAGGTATGTTTTTTCTGTAGATACTGATATAAGTGAAAAAGAGCAGGGTGATGAAGAGGGTGAGTAGGTCAAACAAATCAATGCTCCTGTGATTGCACAATACGATCCCCCTCAAGAGTAGAATATTGTAAGATTTGAGGAATCAAATGAACTATCTGATGATGTGAGGGTCATGGATGGACAATAGTTTATTTCTGATTGTGATTTTGTTAAATATTTTGAATTTCAATCATTTGTTTATGAATATAAAGGTAGAAAAATGAGACAACAAATACAGGATATCACTCTTGAACATGAGGCAACCACTCTAGAGGAATTGAAAAGGGAGGTAGAAAAGGAAATGGAGTCCATCACTCCTGAAAGAGGTAGGGAATTGCTTCAAGAAATAGCTTGGGCTCTAGTTTGTGGTGTGTGTTCCTCCTGTTCAAACTCATTTTGGGATGATGACAGCTTTGGCAGAGCGGTGGCATAGCGAGACCTCGTCCTTCCACCTTCCTACTAGCGAGGCCACTATTACCCTCAAGGATGTCTGGCGTATCCTATGATTGCCTATTCATGGAGCGAGAGTAATATATGATCCAGCTGTTGGGAGAGATGCTTGCTATGATGTGATGGGTCCTGACGAGATTCATTTCTCTGAGGGACAGATTGAATTGGAGAGGTACCAGGGCGTAGTGCCCACTTATAGGATGACTATTGTAGCCATCATTTTAGGTTTAGTGGCACTAGATTGGCAGGTGATATTTCAGTCCAAACTGGGGATTATCATGGGAGCGAATGGTTGTCCATGGGGAGTGCTTTGCTTGGGGGCTAGTGATGTTGGATTCCTTATACAAGGATTTACATGAGTGTGTGTATCTTGATAGCAGGGCCCTAAGGGACCGAGCTACTTTACTACACATCTAGGCATGGGAGTGGATTTTAGTGCTCCGTCCGCAGGTCACATCAATTGCCTTAGACATTGATGATCCTGTTGTATGGCAGTATGGCGGGGCACTGATTCGGTTTACTCATAATGGCACAGTTGGCATTACCCATTGGCGGTGAGTTCTTGATGAGATGAGAGAGTTCGTTTGGAGACCCTGTCTCACCATAGGCCCATGGTATGATGACATAGATCAGTTGTTCTTTGCTCAGCAGGACAGATGGATGCAGGGTAGAGAGCACACCATGATAGAGCACTACCTCCCTGACAAGGTAGCTTGATAGTTTGGCAATGTTCAAGATCGTCCAGATGATTAGTACGTGGTGATTTTTGCACGTACGACATGAGAAATAGCATGGGGTCATCCCACCCCAGCATCGGAGGCATTTTCCTCATTGAAGCAACTAGTGGCCAGGCCATGGCCATATGATCAAGGGTCAATAGATGTAAGAGTGACCCAGGCATACAGAGCTTGGTTTCAGCCTCCCCTCAGATTGACAGTTCCAAGGATGGCACTCCCATGGTGGAGGCCCAGAGGCAGGTCAGTTGGCAAGGGCATGGGTTAGGGAGGCAGAGGCGACGAAGACAGGGATGGTGATGACTACCTCCACATAAAACACCTCTCAGAGATCAGGACAGCGTACACCACAACGGGTGCAGACACCACCACAGGCACTCACACCGCCATGGGTAGAGATCCACGAGATCCTATACATGATGATCAACCCAAAGATGGGGACAGAGGGGTCTTAGATCAGCAGCCACCAAGGCAGCCAGACCATAGGGAGGCACTGATCCAGTAGTTGCAGGATCAGGTACAAATTATGGCAGCCAAGAGATATCATGTTTGACAGCAAATTTTGATAATTACTACTGAAAGGTACCAAGCCTGGTCAGAGCGAGACCAAGAGATAGGGCAACAAAGGTAGCTAGAGAGCATGGCCACCTCATCCCAAGGTAGGTCATTTTCTTTGCGAGCATATAGAGAGGTAGTTAGAGAGGCCGAGTATTATCGACAACATTATAGACAAGCGATGCCAGCAGCAAGTCGGGTGCCAAACTTCTCTCAGTAGACAGGGATGAGGCCTCTTGAGGATCATGGTGGCAGGCAGGTTAGAGAGGGAAGTAGCCAGCAGGGCTATTCCTTGATCATAGACAATTATCCTATTTTTGGTTCATGGGCTCCGATTATTTCCCTCATTGTATCATGTATTTTGATATGTACACTTGATCTGATTTTGTACCATGATAGTTGTACATTGATGATATATATATGAGGTGATTCCATTTATGATGTATAGATGCATTTTAATTCATGTATGCAATGATATGTAATGAGATGTATGATGCCGTGATTTATGGATGTATTTTTTTGTGTTTTTTCTATGCATTTATGGTGGAAATGTATGGGTGCAAATGATATGTAGATTATTTATATTATGCTCCTAATGATTCATGTGATGCATTATGAGTGACAATGATATTTTTGTTTCTTTTCCTTATGCAAAATCATGATGATGTATGATATGAGATGAATGAAGTGCATTGATTTCTTAAGATGCTTAGAATAACAAATCTATATTATTCCTCATAACTTAATATGATGATAATGCCAAATGAAATGATGTGATATGACCTATATGAGATGATATGCATTTATGTTGATGATTTGTGGATGCGGGATGGATGCATTAACAAAGATCTAATTAACTGTCATGGTACCAAGTTAGTGTGGAAAGAAGGTAGAAGAAAATAGATTCAACAAGCTATTACCATTAGAGTCGATGACAACAATGTGCTTACTAGGAGTTGGGCTTTTAAAAGGGCCAATTACTTTATGTTTGATAACACACGTAGGTACGATGCATCGAGGTATGAAGAATCAGGATGGTGTTGTACCTAGTGTGATGGACTTTGACTTGTCAATTAGATAGGAGTATTCCTATTCACACTTGACATACAAAACCTTATTCAAAATATAGTTCAAACACTCTAAACATCTCAGACCAAAACATAGAAAAGTAAGTCTTTCTATGTGGTCAGCAAGACATTTAGAATACCATCCCTACAAATCAAACAAAGCATGCATGACGAAGTTATTTTACAAGAACAATCCATAAGCACAACAAATAAAAAAGATAATGATCATTGCCCCATTCTTTTCTCTCTAAGTCTTTTTGTTTAGACATCATCGATAGGTCCTTGGAATGAGCACAATAAGATAAATCTAAAGCATATATAAAGTAAACAAGCAATCTAATATTCTTCATACCGTTACCCAAGAAAAAACTACGATGATGCCTGATGTTGATGTCCATCGTAGGAAGGTCATATTCCTAGGACATGTTGTGATCGGTTGTTGATGTGATTTGATTGGATGATAAGCTATTGATACTTTGAGTTGATCAACTTGCTGACTTGCTGACCTAGACTTGAGACTTTAACGATTAGGTGTTCACTTTAGAACCTGCTAGACTTGCTTCTGACTGACTTACCAAAGGATGAAGGCGATAATTGATTTATTATGAATGTTGATTATTGTGGGTGAAAGCGAGATGAGGCGGATGCACCATTTTGGGGTTTTTTCAAATATTTGGATGTTTTTGATGTTTTGAAATGTTTTGAGGCTGTTTTGGGAATTTTGAGCTATTTTACAAATATTTTTGAGATTTTAACCAAGAGACTAACTTAAAGACCTATCCTAGGGGTCTCGAGAGTTGATTCATAGATTAGCCTTGCCTACATTATACACACCAATACCACATAGTTTGACTGATGACATACTTGACTCAATGATGAGATAGATGGGCAAACAGATTACCATTGCGACGGATGCCTAAAGGACTGACCTAAAATGTGAATAAATGGGCAAATGGATTTCCATTGCGACAAACGCCTAAAGGACTAACCTAGGGTGTCTCGGGAGATGATCAAAGATCAACCTTGCCTACATTCAAGCTCAAAGATGACATAGTTCAGACGAACGAAAGACTCCACTAACATGATTGATTTTGGATTTTTTGAGTTTTTTATGTTTTTAAACTTTGATTGATTTTCTAAATGTTTTTGGATTTTTGAAGGATTTTCTAAATGTTTTTGAATTTTGATGTGATTTGGATGATTTGGATATGGATATGTGATGATATCAATGCTCTATTTTGGTATTTTGTTGAAAACCAAGCTAGGGTTGATCAATCAAATTGATAGATTGGTGATGATAACATTGTTCAAGATACACAACAATGCAAGGATAGTGTTAAGCAACACAACCTGATTGGGAAGGATATCTTGAGATGATGATGGACAATTGATTGGTTTTGATTGATCAGTATTTTGAAGTTTGATTTGGAACAAAATTATTTTCAATGATTTGATGTGACACTGAAGTACACATTAGATGTAACTAATATTGATTGTTTGGATTGATGCTCGATGAAAGATAAAGCTTGATAAGGAACATCTTCTCGTCATAATATGCCATGGGCTAGTGATTTGGATTTTGGATCACAAATTCTTTAACCAATTTGATTTCATGTTTTCCAATGTTTAGATCACCGCATAAGTTAGAGGATATAGATCAAGATTTATTCTCGAAGCGAGATGCAAATATCTACCCCCAGTGTCTAGCAATGTATGGAATGCCATGA
This sequence comes from Sequoiadendron giganteum, assembly GCA_007115665.2. Classification (NCBI taxonomy): domain Eukaryota; kingdom Viridiplantae; phylum Streptophyta; class Pinopsida; order Cupressales; family Cupressaceae; genus Sequoiadendron; species Sequoiadendron giganteum. The sequence continues at coordinate 725,113,341 of CM021102.1, forward strand.
GTGGATGTTGGGATAGGTGTGTGGATGGATGGATACGATAAGCATGCAAAAGATGCCAAGGATTATCTTGTGATAACATAAGGGGTTCGGGTAGTGGATGTTTATTTAGATAATGTTTCAAGGCTCAGATAAGGTTGGGTAGGATAGGATCAATGAAAATGACCCATGTCAAGATGTCTACCATAAGCAAGTGTAAAATGTGCACCAAACTTGGTCAAGATCAAGATAATTTGGAAGATGGATACATATATATGAAAATGGATGGGATAAATGGTTCATGGATGAATGGATTTATTCTAGATAAGATGGATGGAATTTGTTAGGTTTATTATGGATGCGATAAGATGATTTCACATGAAGTGGTGCACGCAAATGCTCGATTCTACACATGATGCCTGTTTTCCAAGTTTTCATCATGGTACTTGCCCAAAGTGCCACCGATGCAGTTTTCACTAGAGGATGATTTTTTATCTTTACTGTTTTTAATCTTTTTTTTATGATTTTTTTGGATTTTTATATTTTTTGGATTTTTTTGGATTTTTTTGCTGAAATATTTTAAGCTCATGTTGAACCACCTAGTGGTGTCAACGTAGATGCCTCTGTCATAATGTGCCACTGATATCCTGCTTGAATAAGTTGCTTTTCCAAGATACGTGCACTTGAATGCAACTTTTGAGATTCTTGGTCTGCTTTGTTGATACCGGAGTTAACTTTATCTTTGTACGCACATCACGGTAGAGTGCCTTCTGAATCCTTATGATGAATGGTGGCTGCCAATACATGGTCAATGTGAGAATTGGATATCATACGTGGAGGCGTGGATGGAGTGTGTTTAAGAGTAAAATATAGATTGGTTGATAGTTTGAAACCTTTGACTCTCCAAACTTGGGAAGATGAGCAATGATGAGTGGATACATAAGTGTGCATGGAATTAGGACCAACAACTCAATATACTTTGTACATTGCTTGAGAAGCCTGATTTTGTCTTTGTGGAAATCTTTGATGGATACTTGCCCCTTTTTTATTTTGCCCCATAGTTTCTTTGATTGATGGAGTTTGATAGGGATAATATTTCTTTGTATTTTTTTGTATCCATATGTATTTGATTTGTCCAATATGCTTCTTAGCTTATTTTTCTTTGATGACATTTTTCTTTTGACGTTGGTCGCAATTCATGGATGGGTGGATGAATATTCATGACATGGTGGGTTGTAGTATTGGCATTGATTTCATCATAAGGATTCTTTGTGCCCCCTATGTTGATGCTTGCTTGAGATGAAGTTGCCCCCAGTATTGTGGAAATAGTACCTTCATGCTTTGATTCTTCTTGTTTCGAGAGTTCCTGTTTAGAATGCCTTCTCTGATAAATGACTACTGTTGATGATGTTATTTCAATTTATTGCTCCGCTAACTCTGGAATGTCCTATTTTGTTTGACCTGCTTCCTTGAGTGGATAATGTTGGATATCTTCATACATGATGTCCTCGGTCTGAATTTGGGATATATCCGATCTTGATGTAGACAACTTAGTTTGACCATAGGGATCAATAACCTGCTATTTTTTTGTAATAATGTCAGGGTAAAGGAATCCTTTTTTGAATGAAGATCATCTACGTGCCCATCCACGAGAAGCATCTCATGGAGGAGTATGTGCTATGTGGATTTGATCATCTTGTATAGATAGGAGGGTTTCCATTATATCATTGTAGTAGCTTGGAGATATTGATTCTTGATCTTGAATGATTTTAGAATTGCTTTCGACATGATTTGGATGAAGTTCTTGACATGGATCAGTTTCAAAGGATGGATTCCTTACAAAGGGTTTTTGGATATCTTTATTAGGAATGGAAAGTGGCTCGATATCCTCTTGAGCTTTGAGTGGAATTGGATCAAACGTTGAGTTGAGTATCCCTTTAGTATCTGTAACCATGAGGTCAAAGGATGTCAATATATCTTGGGAAGGACTATTGCTAGACCTTAGTGATAGATGTTAATCGTGCTTTAGAATAAATTCCTGAGATATGTCCTCTAACTCATTAGGTGATGTAGAGACATTTTCAACATAATCATTGGTGAATAGATCTTGGATTATGTCAATAGGATCAAATAACATCAACACTCCTTGAAATAGATCTTTGTAAGAGGGGTCTTGATCATGACTAAAAAATGGCTCTTGATGTATGTTGATTTGATCATTAGATGAGGTAGAAACATCTCTAAGGTGTCCATTGATGGATAGACATTGATCACTGCTTTAAACTATTGTGGTGGAGAGATTGCCAATGTTATTGCTAGTTAGTAATGTTTGTGTTTCTTCTGAGCCAACAATGTTTGTTGTTGGTCGTGTTGTTGTTGTGCCAACAATGCCTGTTGTTGAGCTTGTTGTTGAGCCACTTCTTATTGTACTTGATAATATTGCAAATTCTATTGATATGCTTCTTGTTGGGTTGCTTGCAATCATGCTTGATATTGGACTTGTGATTGCGCTGGCTGAGCTTGATATTGGGCTTTGGCTTGAGCATGCGCTTGTTGGATTGCTTGTGCAATTTGAGCGGCTTGTGCTGCTTGTGCGGATTGAGAAACTTGAGCTGCCTATGTAGCTTTTATGGCTTGTTGTTCTGCCAATTGGGCTTGTGCTTGCTGGGAAGCTAGTTGTGTAGCTTGTTGATTTTGGAGCATCTTTTGATGGGCAGCTTTTTGAGCAGCTTGCCATGCGATGGTGAATGAATTTGGCATGTTGTTTTTTGGCGGTGGTAGGGGTGGATTGGGAAGGGTGTGGACCGTTGTGATGAGCGAAACGGTCATGTTGATGATCGGGGTTTGAGTTGTGGATGGTGTGATTGAGATGCTTGGTCCTTGCGAAACCATGCTTTGAGAGGCTTGGAAAATAGTGGATGTGTTGATTGTGGGAGTTGTTTGTATGGTTGCCACCTATTGGTGCAATATCGGCGGCAAGATGGGAGGGTTTGATGTGATGTTTTGATTTATGATTGGAGTGTTGCTTAGATTCGGTTGATTGATGGTTGGTAAAGGGGGAAGGCTCATGCCTTGATTATTTGGTTGATAGATTTGTAAGTTTTGACTTTGATTTAAATCTACCATAGGAAAAGATATTCCAAAATTTAGATTGGGAAAGCTCAAATTTTTTGTACCATTGAGGCTTGGAGGAGATAATGATGCCATGTATGGATTGCATAAATGTGAGTTTTGATAATCTGTTGGCATTGTGAAACTTGGATAGTTTGGTTGACTTGGATTACTCATGATGGATGAATCAAGTTTATATTCCTTGTTCCTCTTGTGTTTTGAACTTGTTGCAAAATTGAACCTCTAAGGTGTTTAGGACCAATGATGAGATGAAGGATGAAAGGGTGAGTGATATGGGTGTTTGAACTTTTAGGAACTTTGGATCAATGCTAGGATTTAGGACTTGATTTGATTTGATTTTGATTGAGGATAATTTGACTAAGTGTGTTAGGTCAAACAAGGTGATTTTGGATAATGCACTCGTAGACTCTAGGAAGTTGTGTTATCCCAAATCAAATTTGTACACAAGATGGTTTGACTAGGTGTGTTAAGTCAAACAAAGTGATAATGTACTTGTAAACTCTAGGAAATTGTGTTATCCTAAAGTAAATTCGTGCACAAGAAGATGATTTGTGAACGCCTAGACCCCAAGATGTTGGTTTCTTATCAAGATGCAAATTTTTCCACAAGGATTGATGATTTGGCTAAGTGTGTTAAGCCAAATGAGATGATTTTGATTTTGCCTATAAGTTTAGCATGATGTTTTCAAAGTTCTCAAGAGTTTGTTAATAAGATGATTTTTTTTTTTGATGTTTGAAAGATGGGTGAGAGTGATGATTTTGATCCTATACTTGACCTAGACAAGACTCTTTCTTACAAGACCTCGGTGTTGAAGAACATGCCATACTTCCTATGTGAGAAAAGAAAACCTTTGAAAAAGACTTGGGTTTTGTTGATAAAAAAACTCATACAAGCTTGGATTGTTTCTTGATGCTTTCTTGTTGAAGTTGTAAAATAATCTTTCTCTAACTTTGTAAATCCCTTAAAGGTGTTCTTCACAAGATTTTAGACTAAGATTTTTGATCTTTGGCTTCCAAATTTTGATTTTGCAGGAAATCATTTGGAATGACACATGTGTGGGATCAATTGTCTTTATCTTTTCTTAATGAGTCATTTTTACCACAAATAATTTCTTAATTAAATTTCAAACTAAATGTCTATGTCTCAATTCCTCTTCATTCTACAAGGTCCATTATGTGAAAATCAAGGTTTCAAGAGCATGGTTCCCTAAGTTGACTTTAGTGAAAACAAATGATGATTAAACCCAAGTACTTAGAAACCTCTAAGGATAGAATCCCTAGGGCAAGCAAGAGAACTTAGATTTGTCAAAGGACATTTGTTTCCTCCAAAGGGTTTGAAATTTTGAAGCTTTTTGTGAATATTTGTTTTCAAATGTTTTGAGACCCAAGTAATGTATTTTTTTTATTCCAAGCACATGTACAACCCTAGGATGAAGAGACTATATTTTGTTGGGTTCCCACTTGGATAAAGTTGCGCATATTTAGTGTGGATGATTAGATGCTTGACCACACTGGCTCCCCTCCATGGCACACACTTCTCGGGTCAGCCAAGCATTAGTACCCATGAAACTCCCATGGCATACTTTTCATCTCTACAATAGAACTGCATGTATACATGGGGTGGCTTCAAAAGACATGACCTTTTGCACCAACAAAATAGATAAGGATTTAGCCTTTCTACAACAAGGGTTTTAATTCAGATTTTTTATTCGTACGAGTTAACCCATCAAAGCGAGAGACCATTGTTGCCCTTCTTGTCAGAGCCAAATGCATGATACTGGCTTTTGTTCCAGTACCCACTTTTATATCCCGGCTAGAAATACTCTTGGCTTTAGAATGCTACTAGTTGGGTTGTCCCCTTGGGTGAGTACTTTTTCCCACAAGGCAAGCCCTCTAAGATTAAAAAAAAGCGAGCAAACATATTTGTAGTTCGATCAAACTTCGTTTAGAAACAAAGGGAGAACACACGCAATAGGCTTACTCACATTTGCAAGATGTTTTGTTCAATTTTAAGGTACCCAAATTGAAATGTGGAGGCAATATTTTATGCAACTTAATGTCACTAAAAATAATTTTGATTCTCAAGATTGTCATGGAGCGCAAGAGAAGTGCATACGCCTTTTTAAATGAAATTACTTTGCAAAAAAAATTACAAAACACAAAACACATGTTAATTTTAAATCCTTCAAAGCAATAATAAGTTCTTTTTAAGTACCAAAAGAAATTTGAGATTTTCCTTGCTCAATTGTTAATCCTTAAACCAAATCTAGTGAGTTTATCCTAAAGTTCATTTTAGCCCTTTATTTGCAAAAAAATGAAGATTTGTAATGTTCTTTTTAGGACCCAAATGAAATTTAGTAATTCCTAAGAGCATGAAGGTAAACAATTTCTTCTTAAGAGAGATTATGATCTCCCTAAAAATGTTGAATAAACACTAAAGTGTTGAAAAACACTTGGTATATTATAATGATGCCATAATGCAACCTTCAATTTTGTTTCCTCTTTCCTCTAACCTGTAAAAATTGATTAAAACCAGAAAACACAGAGACAACAAACAAGTCAAGAGTTCAAAAAGTCAAACTTTAAAAGACACATGTCAAAATTAAGTAAATTTGAACTTTTTACCCTAACCCAACAATGCAGTTAGCAAGTGTGACAGAGTTTAGAAACTCCACCAGCATAATATAGTGCCCCTAATGACTAAGAGTGGCGCTTTGCAATAGGACAAAGAGCGTAATTGCGGTGCTATTTAGCCCAGCGACGCGGTTTGGAATTTAAAAACCAACGATCGAGTTTAAAAATTTGAATTTCAGGCAGGAAGACTCTGGCGACAGAGTTTGGAGTTTAGGAGTAGTTCAATACAGCATCGTTTGACTGATAGCGGTGTAGTTTGGCGTCGCTGGACTGTGAGCTACAAAAAACATGAAATTTCTTGAAAAAACGTGATTGAATCTTGAGAGTTTCCCTCCTTCTAGCACCAAAATGTGAACCCCAATCCTATACCTGCACAAACATGGCAAACAAGCACATTATTAGATTGAAATGCAAGTTAGAATAAGAATTCCCCAAAAAATCCATTTACAATATTCAAAATAAGAAATGAAATGAAGAACAATACAAACAAATAAGTTAAATCCTAATTTAAACAATGCAAACTCTTGATCCCCTGGGGGGGGGGGTGGTGTCAATTATGTGTAGAAATTGGCCCTTTCCCAACTCCTTTGTAAGCTTGATGATGGTTGATCCACTTGATGGTGAAGAACAATCTGACTCCTTGCTAAAATCTACAATAACCTAACTATGGTGATGGCAAATGCTCAAGAAGATGAATAGAATTTCTCTAAATTGAATATAATAACTTTGCTTTGAAATTGTGGATGAAAAATGAGAGGAAGAGTCTCTCATTTATAGATTTGAAATTGGAAGAATGAGCAAGATTTGAGCAATGTGGGATCATTCAACATCCAATGGACAAGTTTCACTTGTCAAGATGTGAATGGGTGAAGGTTGAACACATTTTGGTGATTGTGCACAATAAATGGTATTAAGTCGAATTTCAAATTTCAGAAATGACATGTGAGAGGGAAAAAGAATGAAATAAATGTCATTTGGCTCAATGCACAAGGACATGTAAGAGGAGTGAATTCTTTGTTGGAAGGAAAAATCCACTTGGATTTGAATTCAAATTTTAGGGAATATTCTCTATTATGCTATGTTGAGAGAAAATAGAGATTTAATAAATAAATTAAATCTATTTTCGTGTGCAAGTGGCAAAAGCTAGAGGACGAGACTTGTATTAAGATTAAATTAATCAAGGTTAATTAATTTAATGAGGAACTAGGAGATGCAACAATTTAGACTTAAATTTAGGAATTGATTTAAATCAAAATTAAGAGGAAGGGTTTAATTAAATAAATGTTTTGATTTATTTAACTAAAGGGGATAATGTTAGATTAAATCAAATAAGGTTTAATTTATCCAATTTAATAAGAAGACTTTAGATTTTTAATTAAAATAAAATGAATTATTTAAATAAACAGAGACTTAGGGTTAATTAAATTAAA